>JAQQTO010000026.1:8782500-8980000 GCA_029884595.1 Ormosia semicastrata | reverse complement strand
ATTAGAAACATGGATTGTAGAACTAGAATCAATTCACCATGTGTTATGATTAGCATTAACCATATTAGATTCATAACAAACAAATGTAAATGAAGTACATTTCTTGTAGAGCTACTTCTTAAACTTTGAGCAATCTTTCTTCATATGCCACTTTTTCTTGTAGAAGAAACACTTTGACTTTTTCTTTATGACTGACTGAGGAGGAATGTTGCCCTTATTTTTAGCTTGATCCTTCTTTTTCTTTCCGTCAATAGTCAAGTTCACCCTTTCACCCTTTTCCATCATCAACGTTTCCTCTTCTTGAACACACATAGTCAATAGCTCATTAATTGACCACTTATCCTTATATGTGTTATAAGAGATTTTGAAAGGTTCATATTGCTGAGGCAGAGTGCACAAAATGTAGTGTACCAGGAAAGATTTTGACATGGTAACCTCCAAGGCAAAAATGTAGTGTACCAGGAAAGATTTTGACATGGTAACCTCCAAGGCTTTCAAAAGAGCGATAGAACTATAGCTATATCCCATCACGAAAAGATGATTAGATTTCGCATGATGTGACCACGCACACCTCTTATCCCAGTGAGCTTCATGGATGAGAACTATGTTATCAGGGTGCTGGCAAGCGCCTTGTCAAATGAGCGGTGTTTGTCTTCTTCCAATTATTCAAAAAGGGAAAAAAATATATTCAAAAGTTGAAAACGTGTAAGTTTTTAATAAATTAATGTCTTAACGAAAAACTTAATTTTAATCAATCAAATAAAATGACAAACACAAATAAATGAAATAAATTGAATAACAATGCATTCCATGTAAAAGTCCTCATAAATTCATACACACTGATTTCAAGAAATATGGGTCGTTTTGTCTTCTTCCAATTATTCAAAAAGGGAAAAAAATCAAATCTCAAATAAAATGACAAACACAGTACTTCCAGAAAAGTCCCTTGGGTCGTCTTCTTCCTTAAGCCGGGTCACTCTGACCCGATTGCGACCCGCGAACTCGAATGGAAAACCCGACGGTTTTTAGCCATTTTCGACACCAAAAACAACGTTTAAAAATACAGAAAGCTTAGAAACTTAATTTCATTCTGATTTCCAGTTTTAGTTTGGATTAAAAAAAGGTCTAAAACACAATGTTCATATTCTTAAATTTGAAACTCCAAAACAGAATAAACAGTTGATGAACTTGTAAAAATTCATATTTTAACGGTTCAAAGTCTTGAGTTTTCATTCTCTTTTAATCTTTTTGATTGAGTTTGTTCTTAATTTTATTTTATTTTAGTTATTCTAAATTATATTTTGATTATGTATTTTTATGTGTTTTTGATAGGTAATTATGCATGGAAGAAGACTAGATGATTGTACGAGACAGAACTGAATTTGCATTCTGGTGGTCCAGCACCCAGACGCTGGAAAACCAGCGCCTAAGGCAGAGGATGAATTTTATTTTTAGTCGTTCAGCGCCTAGGCGTTGAATACACAGCGCTTGAGCGTGCATTACGTATCAGAATTTTAGAAAAGAATGTCAGCGCCTAGGCTTTGGACACAAAGCGCCTGAGCGCTAGATGCATAACCTGTCATGTTATTTTCACTATAAATACATAACTTACGCCAATTTCAACAGATACTTGGACAAAACGTAGCAGCCGTCAAGAGGCACAAACCCTAATGTGGTGTGGGCGCAATTAGGCTTGAAAATTAGAGATTTTCTTCGACTTTTACACTTTTCTACAATGGAGTTTGTTATATTCTCCCCTTTGTGTTCTTCTTTTTTCATGTATAACTAAACCATTTTTTATTAGGGTGATGATAAATCTTGTTCTTGGATGATGTAAATTCTTTTATGGGTTTAATTAATATTTCTATTTCATGATTTATGTGTTTATCTATTTTCTTAATGCTTTTCTAAATCTGACCAATTTGGAAATGATTTTTGGGTTTATGTATGATTGGAAAAAATTTGTATGAACTTAGAACTTGTAATAAACACCATAATTTCTACAATCGCTAGGAATAGACGTTGTGGGTTATGTGGTCTTTCTTTTAATTTCCTCGTTCTTGATAATGTCTTTCTATTTGGGATTAGACTAATGAATTAGTTAATTCTAAATAGTATAAGAGGATTAATATACTAAGAGATTGTATATTGATTAATTTTGGGAATTGACCATGAATCATTAGAATAAGACTTGATTAAACCAATATTTGACTTTGCATTTAAAGAGTTCAAAGTGAAATCTGACCCCTAACCTTTTCATATCATTGTTTTCCAACTCAACTCAATTAATTAAATTTGACTTTTGTTATTTTTGTTTATTATTTCTTTTTATTATTTTTACCAACTCTCTTTTCAAAAACTTGAATAGGTTCGATTTGACGAATTTAGTAATTGATAACATAATCTTCGTGGGAACGATACTCTACTCACTCTTTATTAACAGTAAGCAAGGCAGAGGCATATACAAGCTTTGATAGCAAATGTTAGATTAAAATATCGATCTAAACATGCTAAACAACTCAAACAACATATTCAGATCAGCATAGTGGAAGCTAAAACAGATCGAGAACACCTACCTCCAGCCATTGCAATTAAAGTTCACTCTTTCACATTGACCCAATTTCTGCTTTGCCTTTCCAAACCTTGTCACCCTTCTCCTCTAACCCGGTTTCTGCTCTGGCTTTCAAACGTTGTCGCCCTTCACCTATAACCCGAATTCTGCCTTAATTTTCCAAACCTTTGCTCGCTCATAACTCGAAGGTGTTTTGTTTTTTGAAGAGAGGAGCAGGCTTAGTCACCCAAAACTGAGAGCAGCACATTCAATTTATAGAGCTCTTCCTATCACAGAGTTCAACAAACCTGAGCAGGGCATGGGAGTGTGGAAGCGCGAGATTCTCACGTGTAAACGTTGCTGAGAATGTGGGTTGAATATAGGCTGAAAATGGACCACATTTAGAAACTAATTTCCCAATAAAATAGCAAAGGATTTCAACGGAAATCCAATTTGAAAAACAGAGCAAATAGCTCGAGAATAAACACGGGAAATTCCATCAGTTCAGACCTCTAATCTCTATTGGTCTTCTCATCCTTCTTTGACTAGTGGGAGTAGCTGAAACTCTCCTTGATATCACTTGTAACTTCTCTAGCCTTCACTATCATTTTGGGTCTGCTCCCTTCAAAACTTAATAGGTTTAGTACATCTAGTTCATGTTCTCATCTGTCATCATGGTGGCACCTCTACCACATCTTAGTTTTAGGATCCCCTCTTGCTTTTTCCTCTCTTTCTAGATTGGCTCGTATGCAGAACCAACCTTCATTCAATTTATTAATGTGGCATAGTGATAGATTTATTGTTCGAGTCAGGAACAAAACTCTTTCGTATCCCTCTTTGAGTGAGAGAAAAAATCCTCAAACCTTATTCACGTTCAACTATGACATTACAATGACCTTGAAGTCCTATTTATACAATGACTTAAGTAACTAACTGGAAACCAACTGTCTAATTGACTCATTATTTTACTAACAACTAACTAATTACTAATTAACACTATTACATGTAACAATTCGTATCACAAAGGGTGTTTATTTTATGTATCAAAGAAACGTTGCTAGATAGTTTTCTATTAAATACTTTGAGACTCATGAGTTCTGACTTGTGTTCTCTGATGGAAGGCATCCCAAAATACAAATTTCTTTGCATCTGTGCATGTAAATGGACATTTGCGGGTCGCATAAGCAACTCATCTCAAATCTCTGCTCCACAATATCCCGCTTATGCAAACATCAAATACTGCATACCAAATAACAGACTATATGATAATAGGTTGGTTTCATACTCCAAACATTTTGGTGCAAAGATGTTTTAGGAAATGGTCATGGAATCAAAAGATGATTAATCAGAACCATCTAACATAAAAAAGAGAGGAGGGGGGGATGATTTGATTATGAAGGCAACAGGTCACCAAAAAGTTTTGGCAAAGGCAGGTTTAAGGTGTGGCTAATGGAATCATGTTGACAGTACTTTAATACGTAGCTAACTAATTTCTTCTTCAGGTTCTCAGGGTATTTATTGGGACTTGCAGGCAGCAGCTATTAAATACATAAACCCCCATTTCCATGGTTCTCTTAACCGGACAGGCAAGTCGAATAAAAAAAATCAGGAATCTGTACAATTAACCATAAAACACTAGATTTTTAAAAATTGGTTAAAAAATTGGAAATCAATCTTAAACCAGTCAATCCGTTTAAACTGGTCACAGTTTATAATGGTGAACTGGTGTTTTTTTTTTAAATTATTTTTCTTTTAAATTCCAATTTCTTAAAAAACATATTTAAAACTTTTTTAATACATTAATTATTTAGTTTTTAATTTATAATCAAATTTTATTATTTTAAACTCTTAATTTATTTAATGTGAGACAAATAAGAACTTGTAATATAATAAGAATTTAATTTTAATTTATAAATGTAAATCTTTGACTCTTATCATTTTACTTATTCGATTTGAGATTAATATATATTATAAAATTATGCTAATAATTTTATAACATACTTAATATTTATTTAAATGATAAATAAATTTACTTATGTTAGTAATACATTTTAATATTTTTCTTTGATATTATTTATATATATATATATATATATATATATATATATATATATATATATATAAATCCTAATTTTACCTAAGTTTAACTCAAAATCTTGATCCTTCTTTTTTCTGTTCAATTATTAGTCTGATTCTAAAAACATTGTGCAGTTCACATAAAAAGCATTCCCAATAGTTAGAAAAAAGGATGAATAACTAATAAAGAATAAAAGTGTATGTATAGTTAACGTAGAGTTACTGAATTCCAATAAAAAAATATGTATTAAAAACAGTTTCCGTTGCCGGGAATCGAACCCGGGTCTCCTGGGTGAAAGCCAGACATCCTAACCGCTGGACGACAACGGATTGCTGTTTAAGTGGTCCAAAAAAATTATACTTATAGGTCTACTATACCTTTAATCAAGTTAAAAGTGTAGTTGCAATTATAAAAGCTTTTAATATTTAAAAATATTTTTTATACTACTAAATTTAATACTTCATATAAACATTGTATGTCAATTTGAGTATAAGTAAATATCAAAGTATATTATATTTTAAGATAAAATAAACGTATCTTAAGTCAATGTAAGATAAGTATAAGTTAAATGTCAAATTTGAAATATACAAATAACGAGATTGTTAACAATTTCATATTTGAGAGTGAACCAATTTTTCGTAAGACTCATAACTAAAATATTGTATTTAGCTAGATACTTTACCTGTTACCAGCACGATTATCTTTACACATTTGTGAGAAGTTCGTCCATAGCATGTGCTCACCGAGAAAATGAATTTAAAAAAAAAAAAGTGCTATGACTATTTTAAAAGATAATCCAGTATTTCACAAAGTAAAAAAAACAAAAAAAACGGATAATCCTCTATCTCTGATTGAAAGAATAAAATCTTAATTAAATGACAGAAGAGATATTACATGTAATAGCACAATGCTATAGTTGAATGTTCTTCTATACATTATATATATATATATATATATAGTAATTAAGATTTATGGTGAAAATTAATCACCCACTTGCTGCTAAAATTAGTAGAATTACCGCTGCTTTATATTGGGTTTTCCATTAGTAAAAGGTGACAAAAGCAATCGGGGAGCGATTTACAAGATTAAAATTTGACTTTAATCGCATATCTTTTTATTAGCACTTTTTTTCTATTAGCATTTTTCGGATTAGTAAAATCTCATTCAGAAATTTTTTTTTGTGAAGACACTCTTCATTCTACTTTCTAAATCGATACGTACAAGTGATAAAGTGACTACTAAACATAAGTAGGGATCAAGGGATACATGCTAACACACCCAGCCACTTCAACAGCCGAACCTCATTCATCAACATTGGCCTGAGCCTAACCTGCTAGTCGAGTCCAAGATGAAGATACCATTCACAACAAACAGCTACCAAATACTGCTCGTACTTGATCCTCAGCAGTGTTAATTTATGGTTATTTAGTTACATAAGGGACGGATTGAGGGGGGTATAAAAAATATTTTATTAGATATCTATAATGTGAAACAAAGGTTAAAGTTTAAAGAATAAAACCTATCTGATGATAAGCATTAATATCAAGAAGTTATTTTGCTAAAAAGCTTAAAAGAAAATAAGTGAGGTTCACCAATTCTATTTTCACATGGATTTTGACAGTTATACTGCTACTAATATTAGATAATTAAAGTCTTACAACTATAAGAAAATATTTTTAAATTAAAAAAAATCATTTACTTTTCAATTTTTTTCACTGTCTTCCAGACTCCCAAACAGCACAGCACAGACGCATAAGGATTAAGACATAACTCTTCATTCATTCTTTCTGTTTCTCTTAATCAATTTTATTTTTCATTTATGACCTCAAAGGGAGTGAGTGAGCCGTGAGCAGAGAAGTTGTAGTCGTATAGTAAAGACTTATTGACTCAGCAAGTTCAATTTGAGGGAGCTGAGTCCCAGGCACTAGAAACATCTTACCTTCTTAACTTTGTTGTAAGTCTCTATATCTTATTTCTTAAGATCTTTATCTATCTAGTATTTTATTAAAATTATGCCTCCAGTCTTCTTATATTTTAATTCTTCTTTTTTTGTTTGATATTTTGCTAATTGGCCTTTATTTTTGCTTTTAATTTCTTTTCATTAGTTCGAGTTAATATCATGTCTTGTTATTAATTTTTTTTTATTTATGTCTAATGTGCCTACTATCAATTTGTACTTTCTAGTTGTCTTTTTATTTTTGTAATATACTGTCTTTATCATATCATTTGATTAATCATTTGATTCGCTTGGTGTTGATTCTTTCTGTTTAAACTACTACTATTGAGAAATCTTTTTCAGCTATGAATATTGTAAAAAATAGAGCCATAAATAAGATAGAAGATGACTTTCTGACTAATTGTTTAATCACTTATATTGAGAGAAATATTGTTGAAAAGTTTGATATAGATTCTAACATTGATGAGTTTTATGATATGAATGAACATTGTGTTCAACATCGATGAAGGTATTATATATTATTTTTTGTATTATAATATAAATTTTATTGGTAAATATTATGATATGATTTGATAATATAATTCATAACTTTTGATTCATCTATTAAACATTCTCAGGATCTGTCCCTGGTTATATTTAATAATTGAAGTTAGTTAGATCCTCACAGATTTAGTTAGTTATCACTGTAACACTATAGATTAGTCAACCCTGAGTAAAGAAATTGTACTGTAGCTAACCATTGTATATAAGCTGATTGTACAATTCTATCAAGTAATGAGATCCGTTTTTCCATCACACAAGATTCGTTACACGGCATGCTATATTATTTACCCTCACTTTTGTGCGTGCTTTATCTAATCAATATCTATCGCAGCGTGCGTGCCTGCATAACTGCATACGCTAAAAATCTAAAATGTGTTGTTTTTGTTTTATGCTTTACATGTTCTAACACGAAAAAAATTATAAGTCTTGAAAAATCTTGCATATATCTATATATCATTTAGATCTGTCAAAGTTAACACTGTTTTCAAGAATATATACGAGGTATTAAAGAGATGGGAGGAAAGCCTTGCAAGGGTTTCGTGCCGGTGTTAGTGGGTAAAGAGGGTGATTTAATTTTGATGAAAAGATTTTGATGCCTATCAAAGTGATCCACCATCCAGTGACGGATTCACATCCAAAGGAGTAGGGACGTATGCCCCACTCTACTTTGTAATTTTTTTTTTATCTTATATAAATATATGTCTTTTTATATTTTTATATGTGTAATTTTTATTTTTATATATAGATAAATTAGTAAATTTATAATAATAAAATATAAAATTCATATAATATTATTGAATAATTGTTTAATTACATACATAGAGAAAAAAATATTTGATAATATTGATAATAAAAATATTATTTAATATTTTTAAAATATAAAAATATAACTTTACCCTCACTAACTAAAATTTATGCAACTTTATCCCCATTAACTAAAATTCCTTTATCCGTCACTGCCACCATCCTACCATTGTTCACGAGCTAGACCAGTCAGAAATGGAGTTTGGATACCCGCAACACTTGCTGAAGATTTCATATGATTCTAATATCTTCAAAACGATGATTAAGAACATACCCAAGAAGAATCAGCAAAAGTAGAATGTCAAACTGTCAAAGTTTGGTGAGTAGTTGCATTGGGTGAAATTCTTTGGCACCTTGATAATTACCGTATCCAGGTGAATTATAAGTATCCACTTAATGTTAATTTTATAATAAATGTTTAAAATTATATTAAAAATAAATAATAATAAAATACTTGATGAGTATCATAGAATTGTGTTGCGTTTGAAGTTCAAATAAACACCTTGAATATTTGTCAAAAAAAAAATGAACACCTTGAATAAAGTAAGGGCAGTTAATAGTTTTACCAAATTATACTAGATAAATTTAGGGTTTTCTAAATACATTGTCAATGAATTTTACAAGTTTATCCAAATTATTTGAAGTATTGTTAGGGCGTTTTATTTAATCTCATAAATCTATTCAAGTTTAAAGTTATATTACTCTCAAGATTGAGCATCATACTTAATCTCCGAGGAATACTATCCAATTCCACGTACGGCATGATTTTATTGATTAATAAGTAGCTTGCACAATACAAATCACGTAGGATTTTCAATAATTTTCCCCATAAAATGCAGGTTTGGTTTATTTTCTATCATATAATAAGTTACGTAGATGTATTGGTTAAAGTTTTGCATGATACATGACAAAAAAAAAAGTGTTGCATGATACATGAATATGAATGATATATATAGTTACGCCTTTTCACTTTCCGTGTGACATATACCCACTACTAACTGTTGATTATACTCCAGTAAATCAAAAGGCCAAAAAGAGTTCTTCTCAATTGGACACTCCACCAGTTGTTGCCGTCCATGGGACCTTTCATATCAATATGGATGTAAAGCAAAGCAGAAAAAGACAATAAAAGAAAACAATGCTCAGTGATATTTATTAAAAGAAAATATTTTTTATATCACTAAATTTGATACTTCATATAAACATCGTATATTGATGTGAGTATATATAAATATCAAAATATATCATATTTTAAAATAAAATAGACGTATTATATATTAATATGAGAGAGGTATAAATTGAATATCAAATTTTAAGCATACAAATTGCCTATTAAAAGAAAGCAACACCTTGTGTGGACCCTATCAACTTTTCTAACAAGTTTCACTTTGTCACAAGAAGAAAATTTAGAGAAATCAGTATAAAATATTACGCAGCAAGTATATGACGGTATATCAATAAGGGTTGATTAGTAAGCGAATTACATTTCTTAAAAGTGGATTGAAGTTTAAATTTTGCAAGAACCAATTATTGGGATAATCTATTATTCATGACAGG
Organism: Ormosia semicastrata; assembly: GCA_029884595.1. Taxonomy (NCBI): domain Eukaryota; kingdom Viridiplantae; phylum Streptophyta; class Magnoliopsida; order Fabales; family Fabaceae; genus Ormosia; species Ormosia semicastrata. The sequence goes on along the minus strand of JAQQTO010000026.1, from coordinate 8,970,511 downwards.
CCTGCGAGGAGTGTATATAACTGTATATGCATGTAATAACTTCTTTTTCAAGAAGACGACTTGATAGAATTCATAGAATGACACTGAAATGTAGAGAGCCATAGAAATGTTGCGGAATATATTCGATTCGTATTGAACATGAATAGAATAATATTATATTCTGTAAACAAAATTAGTTTACATTAAAATATATAATTATTATAAAACTTTGATTTTATACTAAAATTATAATATTTAAATTGTTTGTATAATTGTTTTATTTTATTTTTATCCCCGGACCTTAATGTTTTCCAAATTGACATCACTAAAATCAGAAATAAGAGGAGCTGTAATTGAAAATTTTATTAACAAGGTTTAATAATTTAATAGTATAAAAAATTTACATTGTTTTTTGTTATTAAATTGTCTCTAATATGTATTATAATCGTATCAGTATTCTTTATTATATAATTCAATAAAAATATACATAAAAATAATTTTCATTTTTCTAGTTTTTATTTAAGCAAGCATTGGCCCTAAATCAAATACTCGCAGAAGGTACCAGAACGGAGCAAAAAACATGTGCACAAGTCACGAATGGCACTGCTTGAAAATGACAACCATACGTACCTATATACGTTGAACCAAACCAAGATGCCAAAAGAAATACACGTAACACGTACGATCTTCTAGTAAATGGGGCAATCAAACACCCACAATTGCATGGCAAGACCACAACCACACTCACTTTGTACCTACATTAATTCTAGAAATTAGCCAAACACTAGAGGCATCCTTTGCTTTGGCTTTGCCTTTACTTTCTCCATCCATAGCAATCAAAACCGTGAGTCACGAAACCTTCAAAATCATGTGCCTCTTGTCATTTCCTGTGACTGATTAATGCCGTATTGTAGTAGATGAGCTCATTTACACACAAATTTTGAACCTTTCATCTTTGAAAAAACTCTCGTGTGTTTATCTTTAAAATGAGTAAATAATAATATGTTTATATTTAATTTAATTTAAAATGTATCTTAATTTTATACTTATTAAAATTTAATTATAAATATATTATCACTTGCTCATTTTAAAGAAAAGTTAATTTTATACAAGTTTTATCCCTCATCTTTTCATATTAACCTTTGGTGTTTCATGCACGTCCCTGCCCCCACATTGTGTTAGCATTTGTTTCCGCAATATTAGGTAGACGTAGTTTTCATGATATGGCCCCTTCACCGCATATCTATGTATATATATGTAACATATATCCTTTTAAAATATGTAAGATAACCATTTCATTTTGTAAACCAATTAGTGGTCTTCAACTTCGCCCTTTTTCCTCTCCTATTTTTCCCTCTTCCATATGTTCTTTTATGGCCTCATATGAGAACGATGATATGGGCTTAGTTGAAATGGATTTGGAGGTCTTTGAAATTGATGGAGCTCTCCTAAGAGAATTGCTAGAAGAACAAGAGGGCAAGGATGACAATGATGGTAACCTAGAATGCGTAGTAGAATCCGTAGAAGAAGGCAAGGTTAATCCTAACATGATGTATAGGGAGCAAGAGCAGCAACAGCAGAATTGTTTGGAGCAGCATGAGTGCCATTCTATTCATGACTTTGAGTCGCTGAATATGATGATGGACATGATGGAGCCAACTAATCCACAAAATGATGTGATAACGAATTGGTTTTCAGATGACATTGTTGGGATGGTAGATTTTGGTTATGCTAATAATGGAGAATGTTACTCTCAAATTTGTGATGGGCTTGTCTCCAATGAGGCGAGTTATGGTAGCTTGTGGGAAGATTATGATATTTAGATGCATATTAAAGTATGTTACCAAAATATATTTTAAAAAAACTACATATATTAAAATTTAGCTACTAGCTAGGTCTAGAAATGAAGGCGGTGGAATCAATTGCAAAAAGTAGCTGAAGTGTGAAAGAATCTGGTTTATAACTCATAAATTGAAAAGCATAATTATGGGTTACCAGGAATACTTGTGTTCTTCTGTACGCTTCTGGGCCAAGTTATTAGAAGGTATAAGTGAAAGAAAATTAAGTGAAGGGAGAAAAAGATTTCTAATACTATATGAGTTTAAAGAGTCGGTTTCCAATTTATTTGCTGCATGCATTAATAGCATTATTCATTTATATTTTTCGTTATTTTTCTCCATCTCTTTCATTTTATAATTTACATGCTAAGAAGATTGTCTAGAAAGTAGAATATAACAAACGAGCAGCTATTTCTACTAATGCTTTCACGAATTGGCAATAATTAATCATTTTCTTAATAAACATACTCGTGGGTTGAAGATAAAATCTTTTATAAATGGAAAAATTCTTCTATAAATTTGAAACATTCAAGTTAAGTGTACTAAGTCAATTATATTATTAATTAATAAATAATTATTATAATTATTTAATTAATTACTATAAATGATGTAATTGGTCTACATCTAATTTAGATTTTTTTTATTTATGTAAGAATTTCTCTTTATATATGTAACTGATGCGTGAAAAAATTTTAGATTGGTAGATTTTGTATAAAAAAATTTCGTGATGTTTATCATTTCTCATAACGAATATATATCTAGCTAGGTCTTCGGGGAACTACATTAATCCTCTACCACGAATAACGCCATGTGATTGGTCTTGCGCTCTTGCCATTTAGATGCCATTCATTTGAGAGACAATATTTCATACTTTCTTTAGTCCCATGTGCAATCTATATGTAATAGAGCCTGCTCATGTTTCTTCTATTACGTATTTACATGGTTTACATGTTTTTTTTTTCTTTGTTTGAAGCTTTAAACTTGCACTTTATCTTCACCCTTTAAAACTGTAACTTTCCGGCTGCAATAACTGATGACGGGCTCTGAAACGGCATTGATGTCTGATGAAGTTGGTCTGTGATCTAAATATGATCCTTGAGAACTAAGGATGAAATATTTGTAACGACATTCCGATGGTTAAATTATTTTCTACATATATAAAGTGGTCTAAAAAATTAGAATAGATATTATGTAACTTACATAGGGGTGTAAGTGGGTGGTTTGGTTTGATTTTTTAGAGAAAATAAATCCGAACCAATCAAAATCAATTAGTTTGGTTTGGTTTGGTTTTCATATTTTTTGATAGCCAAATCCGAATCGAACCGAACTGAATATCTATGGATTGGTTTGGTTTAGGTGATCGGGTTGGCCATTTTTTTAATACAAAAATTAACTAAATAATTATCTTTTCATAACAAAAAAAAATACATAATAAATCTATGAAAAAATTTCTAGAAATAAAATTAAACTTAGTCATTTGAACAATAATAATTATTTCATGTTTCAACGTGTATTAAAAGGTTCATAAAGAGAACAAAGAAACATATTGATATTTGTATTAAGAAATTATATTTGAATAAGTTAAAAAATTCTTCAAGAGAGATTTAACGGCAATTTATATACTACTACTATTCAATTAAGAGAAAGTTATGAGGCTACTAACCTAGATATATATATGTAACCAATTGAACCCCTAAGAACATGAGTGGAGCTAATGGAAACTTGATAAGTTGAACTTTGAATCAAGAATCAATAATCCAAAGTCTCCAATTGCAGTCATATTTTCATCCAAGAGAATGTTGTTGGGCTTCAAATCACAATGCACAATAGGAACTTCACTATAATTGTGCAGGTAGGTAATCCAATGCACAAACAGCATCAATATCTATATTCAGTCTCTCCATAAGGTTCAACTCATTTTCATTTACATGCTTTCTCTTTCCCTTAATCCAATCTTCTAAGCTCCTATTACTTAAGTACTCATAAACTAGAACTAAAAATTCATTGTTTTTAAATTCAATACTAGAGCATTTAAAGTCAATTCATTGTTTCCATGCTTCTAAGTTTAGATGATATTGTTGCTATTACTTTCACTTTTCTATTATTTATGTATAGTAGCAAGCAAATTATCAGACATAGTATCAATGTTACCACTGTGGCTATGATGATGTAATGTTTGACATGCCTTCTTCCATAGCCATGAGGCTCACATGTAAAATACGAGTAAAATTTTTTATTGCCTTCTAAATGGACAGCAGAAAGATTTTGAAAAACTCGACCATTAAGAATGGTTCCTTCTAAATCATTATAAAAGAGGTTCAAAAACTGAATGACATGTAGATTTTGAAGTTCAATAGGAATGGATCTAGAGAGTTGGTTGAAGGAAAGATCCAAAGTTTTAAAGCCTCTTACCTCTCCAAGAGTTTTTGGAATAGCACCTGATAGCATATTCATAGCCAGAACTGCAATGCCGGTGAGCAGAACTGAACATTTTGGCAGAGGAGTTTTCTTGCTTTCTGTGTTAAATGAAAACGACGTTTTAGAGGTTGGAAACTGAAAAAGTATTACAAAAAAAAAACCAAGTAGTAGTCAAAAAATGTTGTAGCATAATTTTTTTTAAAAAATAAAATATATAAATATATGGTTTGGTTTGGTTTTAAAATTTTAAATCCGAGAACCGAACCAATTAAACTTTAATTGGTTTGGATTTTACCCGAACCAATCAATATATTCAAACAAAACCGAACCAATTTAATTGGTTCGGTTTGGATTGATCGGGTTAGTCGGTTATCCGAACCAATTTACACCCCTAAACTTACATATAAGGATCTTATATATTAGGAAAATGTTTCATATACATCTCTTATAGTCACGTTACTAGGAAGAATCAAAGTGTAATTATACAGAAAATAATATGAAATTAGCTGCAATCAAATGATAAAAATTTGGCAAATATGAAGATATGTCCATGTCCATGTAAGTGTGTGTTGAATGCTATTCAACATATTAGGGCCCATGCTCCTTCATGTATGGTGATATAGTGTGCTTACACGCAAGTTGTGAGTTGTCAATAAAACTACCTATAGTATATGCTTTGTGATTTCTGCCTACTTGTCGCGACCGTATTAATCGCGGTAAAGCATAGCAACTCATAGATCTTAGAATATAAAAATAGAGTCGCCACCAATTTTATTTAAATTAGGAAGAATTGGAAAATCCTTATTAGAAAATGGTCTTTGAGAACCAGATTGGATTCGGGAGTCGGTTATGCTTAGGGAATGGTGGAAACTTAATCCCACGGCACCCCTAACGCAACCGTCCTAAGACGGTACCTTAAGTCAATTGTGCAAATTCTTGATAATCTTAAATATATTTATTTTACCCCTTTTATTAAAACAACACTAAAAATAAATGAATAATTTATGAAAATTTAATTTTTGACTTGACGGAATATGAGTCCCGCTCCTACATATCCTCAGATGCAATGAGGAACTTAAAGTCACGTAATTCTAAAAAAAGATACTTGTGAGTTGGTTGATTTTATATAAATAACTTAATTTTAAAAATTTTAATTAACAAGTCGTCGCGACTCAGTTAATCGAATCAAGATTTGAATAGGTGAAACTCGACGTCACGCTAAAGACGTCACCCATTGAATCATCAAGTTGTCACAACTTAGATGATTATGAAAATTATAGAATTAGCAAGCTATCACAACTCAGCTAATTTCATTTTTTATTTTTTCTTAAAAATATTGAATTATTTTTTTATCATTTTTATTTTTATTACTTTTATTTTTTATTTTTTAGATTTTTAATAATAAAAAAATACAAAAACAAAAAAAAAACACAAAGAAACAAAGAAACAAGAAGAAGAAACATAGCACCTGCATTTGGATATGTGTTTGTCTTGATTCGGTGCATAGTGGGTGGAGTCTCCGTTACGTGTTGGTGAGTTGACTCGGGAGTGAAGTGAAGGTTAGGATAAATGAATGAAGAAGGAGTTTGGGTTCTGTTTTGGGCTGTCGGTGAGGGTAGTGGAGTTCACGGTTTGGAGGTGAAAGGGTAGTGATCTAGTTTCTGAGATTCGACGGTCGGTGCAGAGGGTGTGATGGAATTTGGTTCACGGTCCGACGGTCGGTGCAGAGGGTGTGATGGAGTTTGGTTCACGGTCCGACGGTCGATGCAGAGGGTGTGATGGAGTTTGGTTCACGGTCCAACAGTCGGTGCAGAGGGTGTGATAGAGTTTGGGTCACGATTTAGGGAGATTGTCATCCGACGGTCGATGGAGAGGGTATGATGGAGTTTGGGTCACGATTTAGGGGAGGAGAGGGTATGATGGAGTTTGGGTCACGATTTAGGGGATTCGACGGTCGGTGGAGAGGATGTGATGGAGTTTGGGTCACGATTTAGGGAGATTGGGGTCCGATGGTCGGTGGAGAGGATGTGATGGAGTTTGGGTCACGATTTAGGGAGATTCGACGGTCGGTGGAGAGGGTGTGAGGAGTTTGGGTCACGATTTAGGGAGATTGGGGTCCGACGGTCGATGGAGAGGGTATGATGGGGAAGCGGGATGCGTTTGAGAAGTGATTTCATGTGATGGATGGTTGAAGGATGGTGAAGGTTGGTGTTTGTGATGGTGTTTCATAGTTGCGGGGTGGTTGGTTGGAAGAGATGGTGGGGCCGTGAATGGTTAGGGTGGCGATCGTGGATGTGGTGTGGTGGATGATGGTGTGAGTGTGATGATGGAGAGCTTATGGTGGTTGGGTTCACAAAGAGAGTGAGAGGAGATGGTGAAGGTTGATATATGGTGGTCATTTTGGAGGTTACAAAGCAGATGGATTTGTCACGCTTTGGTTGGGTTGCTCACGGTTGGGAGAAGATGGTCCGATGGTTGGGAGGATGAGGCAAAGTTGGTGGTTACATGTGTGGGTTGATGGAAGGTGGAGATGTAGAAGATGAAAGATGAGGAAGATGGGGTGGTGAGGCTTTACGGGTTGAAGATGGTATTTTGGGTGGGGTTATTGTTATTACATTTCTGTTAGAGATGAGAGGGGGTTGGTTTGAGTGTTTGTGATCTTGTTCTTCATTTTTGGTGATTTGAGAACTGTGTTGCAGAATGAGAGGTGTGCGAGTGTGTGTATGGTGCTCATGGCTTAAAAAAATGAATAGGAAAAGAAGATGGACAACATAACTAACCAGTCAGGATCAAAGCATGCATTGAACACTATATATTCACTCATAACAGTGCAAGGATAGTGGTAGGGGAGGGCTTACCTCTTCTGCGCTACCAATTGCAAACTCAAAAACCAAAATTCCCTTTCGTCCAAAAGCCTCCCCAGTATCTCTGCCTTTTTTCCTTCCCAGCTACCACGAAAGATCAGCTCCAAAAATAATCCCCCACCCAACCAAAACTCCTTTTAGCTTTTATATCCATTTGTCTATCCGTTCCTCTCTCCTTTATTTCTCTTCAGCTCCCCCCCTCCATCTCGCTCTTTTTTTCTGTTATGCTGCAGTGTGTATATGAGTGGGTGGGTGTGTGTAGCAGTGTCAGGTGAGGACGTGAGTGGTGGGTGTGTGTACAGCAGTGCAGGTGAGGACGTGAGTGGGGTGAAAGTGGGAGTGAGTGGGGGTAAAGCTGCACTGTTCCCCCTGTAATAGTGTGTGCTGCCTGAGCTACGTGTGTATAGTTGGTGGTGCAGCAGTGTATGTGAAATGCATGGCCAAAAAAAAGAAAAAGACAGAGGACAAGAAAAGAAAAAGACAATTTTTTACCCAAATAAGAAAAATAAATCAACAGTAAAAAAATTTTTATCTCCCTTTTTTATTTTTTTTTTCATTTTTGTTTTTGTTCTTTTTTTTTGGGCTTATGTATTTGGGCCAAAACAACAATTTTTTGATTTTTTGATTTTTGATTTTCTTTTTTTTTTTTTTTTTTATCTTTTTTTTTGTAGAGAAAATAAATTAAATTAAAAAAAGGTCTGGTAGAAATATGGTGTTCACACTACTGATATGATGTTTTAGGAAGTGATTTAAGTGGGGCTTAGTTGGGTTCTATCCAGTTTAACAAACGTAGTTAGATCACCAGTTAGACCCATTTATTGTTATCATTTGCTCTTTGTGATGTTTTTATTCATTCCTGGGCCAGCTTGGAGTTTATGGAAAATTGGGCCATCAATTAGGACATTCCTCCCACTTACACAATACATAAACCTTAAATTGCTTCGTGTTCCTGCCTGGGACCTAGGTAAGCTATCTGCGATGGATGACTCGTCTTTGGAGGAAGCCTAGCTTGGCCATGTGCGGTGGGAGTGGTAATTACAAAGTCACTCCAATATTTAAGTCAATCCAAACAAAAAATGTTTTAAAAGTATTAAGGCTGAAGAAAAAACAAAACCCGAAAATGTTTGGGACTATTGCTATTTATAGGCCCAAAGGTGATACCTTTTGTAGGGAGTGTAGTACACCCCTTTCCCATGACTGCAATGACTAGGATAAGGTATTTTGCTATAAAACTTGCCTATCATAGTGTGACATGTGTCCATTATATTTATAAGCAAATATTCTAGAATTAGGTTAACAACTTTGATTTTCTTATTACTTTTTTTTCTCACATCATTTTTATACTTTTTTTATACCATTAATTATGTATATTTTTTTTTATCACATTCTTTCACTTAATCACATCTCTTAAAAAAATATATAAATAGTAATATACTACTAAAAAGAAGTGTAAAATTAAGATTTTCCTTAGGCTAGTGTAGACTGAGCTTGTGTGCCAGTAGCCTAACTTGTTAAGTCAGGTATAATATGTAAGGCCGAATAAGCTGGATACATCAAATGAATTGTATAAGTTCTGATAAATTTTGAGTAGGGTCAGTTATGGCCAGATAAGGTCAAGTAAGGTCGGATAAGGCTGGATAAGTGGGTCCAGTTGGGCTACAACCCTCTAACTCGGAGCTTGGTCAAGCAATCAAACTTATAAGTTGTTATGCTTGTCATTTGTTCAGTATTTATCTTATCTCAAGTAGAAGATCCCAAGGTCGGGATTCCACTTAGCAGTCATAGGTTCAATCGTATATGAGGTACAGTGCACTTCCCACTTCCCCGTTATTCAATGTGATGGGTTGCTAACTGTAGGGCAAATAACTTTGTCCTTGGACCATTCTGTATTCTTTTAAATCGGTCTCTTGTAGCTCGGCTCATATCTTCTATATGGTCGAGCTAGGGGGCTGTGGACCATTCTGGGTCCGATAAAGTAGGCCCGATATGGTAATGCCCAACATAATAGCAGACTTGCGTAATCCGCCCGACTTCATACTTAGGCATATATCGGACCTATGAATAACAGGCAAATAATGGTAACAGTAATTTACCGACTTAAGTGAGTAACCAACGACTATAAACCTGGCATTTAGGGAATAGATTGTAACTGAATCCCAATGTTCGGACTTTGAATGTCTTAAACGGCTGGAGTTCGGATTGATCGGTGATCGGATTCGGAATATCTATATAAGCCGGCCTGCGACTTAAGCCGGGCATGTTCCATTCTTTTAGCCTGATACATACTATTTACTGTAAACTTGTCATACGATCCTAGTGCTGACTGACTAGCCTGGTTTCTTAGATATCTTGACACACCCATTCGGAAACAAGAATAGGGTCGTCCTCTAAGTGATCTAGGTTCGATCAGTACCCGGAACATCTGGCGCCCACCGTGGGGCTAGGTAAAACTTTCCTACTCCACGATCCTTCACCGTTTTCGCGCACATCCAACCACCTTATAGACCCGATATGGCTAGCAATGAAAACGGTGTCTTGAATGGAATCACTCTAGAAAACAACCAAATTTCTGGGAGATGCTCCTACAAGCAATTAGAGATATCAATAGCCGAATTGATCGAATTCTTTGAGACCAAATAGGATCAACGAGGATTGAGCAGGGAGAGAATTCCGAGAAGAAGATATTCCGAGCGGATTTTCAAGGACATACCAAGTATCCCCGGCGAGTAATCATGACGGAAGGAGACAAGTAAATAACATACCTGGAGCGGATCATCCTTTCTCCGATTTCATTATGTCAATCTCGCTTGGAGGGATTCGACTCCCGATGATGGAGCTTTACGATGGGACGATCGATCCACAGAACATCTAACGATGTTCAACTCTATGATGCTTCTAAATGGAAGCTCGGACCCGATTAAATGCGGGGCTTTTTCTCGACAACTCTAAAAAAAATCACCTTGCTCGGTTTCAAGCATTGAAACAGTTCAATTTATGATTTTTCTAAATTATCTCATTAAATTTCTTAAGCATTTTTCTACAAGCAGGACACATCGTAAGACATCGGCAAGCTTAATCAATCGAGGCGGCCGAGAAGAGTCTCTCAAAGATTTCATGAGAAGGTTCGGGAGGAGGGTCATGCGGATAAGAGATCTCAATCCAAATAGTTTCTCTCCATGCTATCATGGTCGGCTTGCGCACGCCCGGACCATTTGCGGGCCAGAAACCACCGTTAGATCCGGACGAGTTGAGGAACAGATCTGCGGGGTACATCAACATGGAAGAAATCGCTCTCGCCAGAAGCAAATGGAGCAACATTTTTCGAACCGTAACGCAGGGAAAAATAATCCCATTATTTCTATCAAACCAAGTATTCACGACCGACAATATAACGGACGAGGATCAGAAATTAGAGGTAGACACTTACAAAAGAATGATCGGACATACGAAAATGTACGTGCAATAACGGATAGAGTACAACCCTGGTTCAATGAATACACTCCGTTGAATTCTCGAAGAGATCGGATATTCCGGGAAATATACAACACGGGTCTGATCCGTCTCCCAAAAAATGCCGGGCATCAAAAGATACCACCAAATGTGGATAAAAGTAAAAGGTGTGAGTTCCACAAAACCTTCGGACATACAACCGAGGAGTGCATCAGCTTGAAAAACAAGATAGAGCAACTTATTCGGGAGGGACATCTAGAAAAATATGTTTATCGCCGCAGGAGTCGAAGCAGGGAGGCAAAAGAAAAAGATCAATCCAACCGAAGGGGAACAAGCCCGGATATGACGAAAAAGGAAGTTGACACAAGCCCCCACGACCGAGACCAACCTGTCAGAGGGATAATTGACTCAATTGCAAGGGGATTTGCCGGTGGAGGGAGTTCCAATTCATCTCGAAAACGACATCTCCGAGCAGTAATGTCGGTAAGCTACCCTTCCCCAGTGCAGCACAAATAGTTCGATGATGGACCGGTCCATCTCTTTTTCAAGCAGCGATTATCTTTGGGTTGGACGAAAACCTGGATGATCCGATGGTCATATCCGTTATAGCAGGGAACTTTCAGATCAAGAAAGTTCTAGTTGATCAAGGAAGTTCGACCGATGTTCTTTACATGTCCACGCTTCGAAGGTTGCAGATGTCAGAAGACGATTTAACTCCATTCAATGGAACTTTGATCGGGTTCTCAGGAGAACAGGTAAATGTTAAGGGGTTCGTCGAACTTCGAACAACTTTTGGGATAGGTACTCTACTTAAAACCATTCCTGTAAGATACTTGGTTATAGACTGCTATACTCCCTATAATGTTATCCTCGGGAGACCGTCTCTAAATCTTTTAGGGGCTGTCGTCTCAACCCCCCCACCTAACAATGAAATTCCTAGTCTCTAAGACTGAGGTCGGTACAGTACATGCAGATCAGAAGGAAGCTCGGATTTGCTACAACGAAAGTTTGAGACCCAGACAAGATGAAAAGATTCATAAGATCGACCGTAAGCGACCGATACATAGCATTAACATGGCCGAACTGGACCCGCGGAGTGATGAAAAAGACAGGCCTCAACCGATCGAAGAATTGCAAGCAGTACCATTGGGTCCTAAATCCAGCCAAGTAACACATATCGGGGCTCATTTACCAACCGAACTTAAAAGAGATTTGGAGCAATTATTGAGAAAGAATGTTGATATCTTTGCCTGGACTGCAGCAGACATGCCTGGAATTGATCCAGAGATCATCACCCATAAGCTCTCCCTAGATGTAAAGGTAAAACCAGTAGCCCAGAAAAAAAGGAAACTGGGATCGGAAAGACAAAGGGCTGCAACCGAGGAGACCAAAAAACTTTTGGAGGCCGGCTTTATAAGAGAGGTAGAATATACCACGTGGTTGTCGAATGTGGTTATGGTAAAAAAGTCGTCAGGAAAATGGAGAATGTGTACAGACTTCACTGATTTGAACAAAGCTTGCCCGAAGGATTCCTATCCTCTTCCCAGCATAGACCGACTAGTTGATGGGGCCTCTGGTTATCAGTTCCTTAGCTTTATGGATGCATACTCTGGATACAACCAAATTAGGATGCATCCGAACGACGAACAAAAAACTGCTTTTATCACTGAGTTTAGAAATTTTTGTTACAGGGTGATGGCCTTCGGCCTTAAGAATGCCGGAGCTACTTATCAACGGCTGATGAATAGAATTTTTGAAAAACAAATAGGAAGAAACATCGAGGTCTATGTAGATGACATGGTCTCCAAAACATCTGAAGGTGGGGATCATTGCTCCGACCTGTCTGAATGCTTTGCGCAACTGAGAAAGTATAACATGAAGTTAAACCCCGAGAAGTGTGTGTTCGGAGTTCAAGCAGGAAAGTTTCTTGGCTTTCTCCTCACCAACAGAGGAATAGAAGCAAACCCGGAGAAATGTAGAGCAATAATGGAAATGAGAAGCCCAGCAACGATTAAAGAAGTGCAGAGATTAACAGGACGGATAGCTTCCCTCTCGAGGTTCCTTTCTAAATCAGCTGACCGATCTCTACCATTTTTTCAATGCCTCAAGAAGACCAAAAATTTTCAATGGACGGAGGAATGTGAATGAGCGTTCAAATGACGAAAACTTTCTTGGCGACTCATGCCAATTTTGACAAAACCAATCAGGTGATATTTTATATTTATATATTTCTGTTTCTGATAAAGCCTTGAGTTCTGTATTGGTGAAAGAAATAGGAAAGGAGCAACGACCTATCTATTTCGTTAGCCGAGTCTTGCAAGGACCAGAAGGTCGGTATCAAAAAATCGAAAAGATGGCGTTAGCACTAGTCACAACGGCTAGGAGGCTCAACAATATTTTCAAAGTCATTCAATCGTCGTGAGGACAGATCGCCCAATCGACAAGTGCTTTGAAAATCGAGCTTCTTGGATGAATGATATCATGGTCCGTCGAATTGTCGGTTGATATTCAATATCAACCAAGAGGACCTATCAAGTCCCGGTATTATCGACTTTTTGGTTGAATTATCTTCCCCTTATCCTCAAAATGAGAATAGTGATACTTGGATTCTTTTTGTCGATGGAGCGTCGAATATCAAAGGAAGTGGAGCGGGGATTATTCTCGGAAGGCCCGAACGAAATCTTAATTGAACAAATCAAAATTCAATTTTCGGGCCAGCAATAATCGGTAGCCGAATATGAGGCACTCATTCTTGGGACTATTTAGCGCGAGAGATGGGGGCTACTAGGTTAATCGCAAAGTCGGATTCCCAACTGGTAACCGGGCAGGTAAGTGGTGAGTTCCTTACTAAAGACCCGCAATTAGTTAAATATTTACTCAAAGTACAAGATGTGGTAAAAAAGTTTGAACAATTCGAGATTATTCATATCCCGAGAGAGCAGAATACAAGGGCTGATCTCTTGTCAAAATTAGCCAGCACAAAAGGTCCAGGTAATAACCGATCCGTTATTCAAGAAATGCTTGACCGACCCAGCGTTGAAGAAGAGGAGATTTTTTCAATCGACAACAATATAAGTTCCTGGATGAGCCCAATTGTCAATTATTTGGAAAGTGGTGAGTTACCAACTAATGAAAAGAAAGCAAAGAAATTGCGAAAGTCGGCCAGTTATTACACGATGATAGGAGGAGAATTGTTCAAAAGAGGATTTTCTCTCCCCCTCTTGAAGTGTATAAATCAAAATCAGACGAAAGCGGTTATGGAGGAAGTTCATTAGGGAGTCTGTGGTAGTCACATCGGAGGACGATCGTTAGCAGGCAAGGTTTTAAGATCGGGAATGTCGGCCTACTATGAAGTATGATTGCCTAGAATACGTTCGGAAATGTGACAAGTGTCGAAATTCGCCAATCTACATAAATCTCCACCGAAGAATTGCACAAAGATTGAGACTCCATGGCCATTTTTTGCCGATGGGGAATTGACTGTTACGTCCTTTCCCCACACCGCGACAATTGAGGTACATTATTGTTGCCATTGATTATTTTACAAAATGGATTGAAGCCGAACCACTTGCTAGTATAACTTCCGAAAAAATTAAAAAATTTGTTTGGAAAAATATAATATGCCGTTTTGGTTTACCCTATTCGATTGTATCTGATAATGGAACACAATTCACTGACAAGAAATTCCGAGAGTTTTGTATTAGAAATGGAATTAAACAGGTATTCACCTCGGTAGAACATCCACAAACTAACGGATTAGCCGAAGCAGCCAACAATGTTATATTACTCGGACTGCGAAAGAGGCTCAACCATGCTAAAGGCCTTTGGCTAGAAGAACTTCCGAACATTTTGTGGGCTTATCACACTACACCACAGTCGTCAACACTCGAAACTCCATTCCGACTTACTTTCGGGGCGGATGCTATGATCCCAATTGAAATCGGAGGACCGATTTTTAGAAGATCAGCATTTAATGAGGAGGTAAATGTTGCAGTCAGAAAATCCGATTTGGATTTGTTAGAAGAAGAAAGGGAAATAGCACATATTCAGGAAGAAGCTGCGAAAGTTCGGGCAGAAAGAAAATATAATCGGAAGGTGAAAACAAGAAAATTCATTGAAGGGGACCTGGTGCTGTGCAAAATTGAAGACTCCAGAAGGGTGCCTGGCGAAGGGAAGCTATCGGCTAATTGGGAAGGACCTTTCAGAATACTTAAAGATATTGGCGGAAGAGCGTATAAGATCGGTGATATCATTGGATGTCCGCTTCCTAGAACTTGGAATTCGGCATCACTTCGGAGATATTATAGCTAAGTTCTTCTTGTTTTATATTTTCTTTTATAAACTTTGTATTGAAAGTTAAAGGTAGTGTACTCTTTTTCCTTGTCAGGATTTTTTCCCGATGGGTTTTTTCCTGAAAAATTGACTCATTCGTTTACTCAAATAAAATCATCATCTTGAAACTTAGTTTGCATAAAAATGGCCGTCGAGCCAAATCCGGTCAAAGTCATCGATGCCAGTCATAGTCATCGAAGAAAATGGTCTTCGAGCCAAATCCGGTCAAAGTCACCGATGCCGGTCATAGTCACCGAAGAAAATGGCCTTCGAGCCAAATCCGGTCAATGTCACCGATGCCTGTAATAATCACCCACGAAAATGACCTTCGAAGTCAAGTCGGGAAAGTCGCCAATGCAGACAAACTTTCAAAAATAATTAAAGTTTATTTCGATAAACAAGACCTTTTTGTAATTTTCAATCAATTCTCTTTAAAACACTTAAATGATGTTTCAAGGGGCATAAATTTCGGTGTTATCAGATTTTGTGAATAGTCGTTCCGCCATTAATTATTATAGGCAACGTCAGCAAGCATTAAGATATTTTTTGAAATTAAAAAAAAATTAGACATAAGAAGCACATACGGTATCAAAGACTAATTCATTGTTTTTAAGACGACAGAGTTATACATTGAAACTTCAAATACTTAAGATTCTTTTTCTTCTTCTTCATCATCATCTTCAACGATACGACCACCGACTACCTTGTGGAATGGACCCATCTCCCCCAAGCGATTGTCGAAAACTCCGTCGGGATTCAAAAGCTTGGCTTGTTGGAGGCAAGTATCAAAGCCACCACTCTTTGGTTTGTAATCTCGTCTTTCAATCCCTCCAACTCAGCAAACAGCTTACTTTTCTCTCCCAAGGCTTCTTTAAGAGCTCGGTCAGACTCCTCATTGTCCTTTAAGGCGGCCGACAAGCTTTCTTCAAAGTTCTTCTTTTCTTCCTCCAGAAGCTTTACCGAAGATTCAAGAGAATCGATTCAGTGAGCTTTCACTTTAAAAACTTCTATTTCATTTTTCAGCTCCGAGACTTCAGCATGATGAGCCTTTGTCGCTTTTTCCATTTCTGAACGAAAAAGAAGACTGTTGGATAACACTTTCTTTTTGTTTCTGCTACTTGCCTCGGGACCTAAGTACACTGACGGACCGAAGGAGTTGTACTTCGGCCCATCGTATTAGCCCAATATCACCGACCTTTTCCTTGCGCTGTTTGTCGACCGAAAGAGAAATATGATCATCTATCAAAGACTCGAAGGGAAAAGTGGTCGACCATAGGGAAGACTTGTCTTTTCCAGCCGCAAAACTGCTTAACCCCTCGAAGCCGTTTTTAGACCCGAGTTCTGTGAAGAGCCTTCGACTACTGATGTCAAGGCAGGTTGTTTCATACTTTGATCCGGGACTTCTGACCGACGTCGTTTTCGAATCATCGGATCCGAGTTGGTATCCGAAGATTCCGGTTGATGATTAATGGGTATTGGTTTGGGTCGGGGAATGATGTTGTCAACATTTCCTACCACCGAGGCTCCTTCGTTCTTCAATTTCTTTAGTCTTCGTTGCATTTCGTGAACAGTTATCTTAGGAGCCATTTTTTCTGAAAAGAAATTAAAAGTAGTTAAAATACATTAGTAGAGATCCAATATCGGCAAAATAGTAAAAATAAATAAGACTTGCGCATTATTTTTGGTAATTCCGTTGGATTGTTTCCAAACTTTACCAAGGAAGCAGTATCCAGCACTGAAGCTTCTTCCAACAAGTCGACCAATATTCGGTCTTGGTGGTAACTTTCTATACTCTATACCCGTATGGAAGTTGGTCGACGCCCCTTTTCTATCCCATATTCGTCCAAGAAGAATGAAAGATCGGTCGGAGCAGAACTCACCCGAAAAAATTTATTTTTAAAATTCTTGTACGACGAGTCTAAAGCAGAAAATAATCTTCTACGAGGATGACTGTTAATTGATACCCAACCCCTTTACCGACCCCTTTGCATTGAAAAAGGGAGAAGAACACGCCAATACTTGGTTCCCGACCTATAAACTGAAGTAGTACTTCAAAAGCTTTAACAAATGCCCAGCTATTTGGATGGAGTTGGGTAGGCGCGACATTTAACTTAGCCAGGATTTTACATTGAAAATCCGAGAAGGGTAGACGGAGTCCGAGACGGGTAAAAAATGTTTCATATATATAAATCCATCCTAAGTCGTCATTCTTTCCTGGAGACATAAAAATCCTCTCTTCAGGTCGGCAATGTCGGCACACGAATTTGGTCTCGTCTCCATTAGATGCCATCACTATACATCTTCGGAGGATGTGTATGCTTTCAGCCGAATTAAAATCTGAGCAGTAATTTTTAACGTATTTAACCCGATTGTATTCCTCCTCCGATCTTGGAGGTGACGTCCGACCCTTCAAGATCGGGCGTTCCTTTGTCTACTTTGTGTCTTTTCCTTTGACGGTGGGTGGGCCCGTTGTATGTTGACTAGAAACGGCCACCGGAGATTCACCCAGAATCTCAACATTCGCTACCACTACTATCGCTTCTAACGGACATGTTACTACTTATGGTCCTAAATCCTAAATTGAGGCAATTTACAGAGATGGAAAGGGAAAGGTGAGAGAAGTACCTATTTCTGGAAGACGAAATGCGAAAGCTTCGTGGCAGTGGAACTTTTTGAGGAAATAGTGAAGGGCCCAGGAACTTGATTAAATACGCTTGATGAGCGAATGTAGGAAGGCACAACAATGAAAATTTTCTGGAAAACGAAGCAATACAGAGGAAGATGAAACGTGGAGTGTTTTTTGGGAAGAAGCTAACGGTTGGACTTGAAAGAGTAATGAGAAGAAAATGGAAGAAGGGCTTTTTTAAATAATGTTCAGCCGCCACAAATCAAGGGTAATAAAGTCAAGGAAAACGAAAAGTTGTATTTCCACCCGTCGATGAATCTTGCGCCCAGGATCGATACTAGCCAAAATCAATGGTTGGAAGGCCGTTTCAAAAAAGATCAACATTGCACGGCGTTCTTGGTACGATTGCTTTAATGGTGCAATAATGAAACTGACACTTAAGTAATAGATGAATGACACGTGGCCCACGTCTTTTCACCCCAGGAACAACTACGGGTTACACGAAGCATCTTGAACAACGAGTCCTAATGTACCTGAGCAAAGTAGGATTGCAAGAAGCTAAGTTGGTCTTTTTGGTTTCTAATAATCGATCAAAATCGTATTTTTGATCGGGTCTCTTATATCTCGATATCGTCCTTTCTATACGACCTACCTATTAGGTGTATACCATTCTTCGTTTAAACCGGTCTTTGATAGCTCGGTACATATATTTCTATATGACCGATCTAGGTATGGACCATTCATTCTTTTAAATCGGTCTCTTGTAATATCTTCTATATGGTAGAAAATGTTATTCTTGGTCCGATAAAGTAGGCTTGATATGGTAATGCCAACATAATAGCAGACTTATCTCTGCCCGACTTCCATACTTAGGCATATATCGAACCTATGAATAACGGCAAATAATGGTACGATAACTTACCGACTTAAGTAAGTAACCACGACTATAAACCCGGCATTTAGGGAATAGATTATAGCTGAATCCCCAACGTTCGGACTTTGAATGTCTTAAACGGTGGAGTTCGGATTGATCGGTGATCGGGATTCTAATATCTATATAAGCTTCCCCGTTACTTCAGGCATGTGATTCTTTTAGCGTACATACTATTTATCAAAACATTGTCATACGATCCAGTGTTGGTAGTAGCGACAGTTTCTTAGATATCTTGTCCCGTTCGGAAACAAGAATAGGGTCGTCCTCTAAGTGATCTAGGTTCGGTCAGTACCCGGAACAGTCTTAAATGTCATTCTTGATCGAAAAATTCTCAGGTAAGCATAATCTATTATATAATTTTTTAAATAAATCATTAATTAATGTGTAAAAATATTTTTAAAAATTGGTGCATTTCTATCATGAACTTCACACTATTACACATATAAAATAATATTGAGTGCTTATAATAAATCATACCTAACCATGAATTACTTTGATTGATCCAAGTGATCAATTTAAGTTTGTTTGTGAACCAAAGAACCACTGGATATGATTATTTAGCTAAATTTTTAACCAAATAAACATAATTAGTAGTTATTCTGTCCTTGGACAAGTTAGTCATTCCTAACTCAGATTTTTCCATATTTAAAGAAAAATCTGAAGCAAAAAAGAAAAGAAAAGTACTTATTCGAAATGAAAAGACAGGGAAAATAGGCCAGTAACGACTAATGAGCCATTTATTTGGTTGTGTAGCTCTACATCCTAATCATGTAAGGCACTTGAGTGTCGATCTGGTTTTCTTCAATTAATACCGATAGCTATCTGTCACACCCGCAAACTAACGTTCAATAAGGTCCAAACACGTATTTCCTCTTCATTTTGTATTTATTTTATAGTACCCCTCCAAGGCACCAAGTTGTTTTCTATGGACTTGGAACCTTTGGGTGCCACCACCAAATAAGTTCTAAAATGTTGGTCTTGCTAAATTGTCATAACATCGTCCGATTCGAGTAATTGAACTAATGAAACCATTAGGTGCCACTCCCAAATAAGTCCAAAAATGTTGGTCTTGCCAAATTGTCATAACATCATCCGATTCAAGTAATTGAACTAATGAAGTCATAACTCAGCAGCTTTTTCGGGTCAATATTGGTCCAGAAGGGTTTCAAACTACTGCTTTTATCCCATTAACCCTGTTCTACTAATAGCATGAATTTTGATTGGCAAGTTTTAAAGAAAATGACAAGCATAAGGTGAAACTATGCATAAATACAGAGTGTGAATGACAATACAACAGTACAGGTAAAAATGGGGGCAACAATAAGTAACCAAAATCATAATATTTTTTAAGCAGACTCGTGTCTAACCAAAAGCATCTTATCTCCAACAACATTTTTCCTTTCTTCCATAACGTAAAACCCGAAATTACAATTGTATTAACTCAAATGCAAGAAAATTAGCCCTCCATCCAAATAGTAACATCGAAAGAAAACAGTCATACTCGTGCTTTTCTTAATTCATTATATATATTTTCGAATGGACATATGTGAGCTCTCCAGACTGCCATAAGCCAATATATATATATAAAAAACTGCTGGCTTCCTTCAGTGGTAATTCTGAACAGGTCCAGGCTAACCATCCCACAAATAGCTGTCACGTATCTTTAGACCCGACAACAAATTTAGCAATGAAAAATCCAATTGTATCAAGGGGTGATGATGGATCAAACCTCTGAACAAGGTCTTCCTCACCGGATCGTAACCACTCCCTGCAAAGAAAAAATAAATAATTATCACCATGATGGACATCATGATGATGTTGATGTGGAACCAAAAATTGGCATAGGAATGAAACTTCCTCAAAAACTACTACAAATATTTAGCAAATAAAATCTGAAACAACGCAAACAGTATCACTGATGAAAGAGAGACATGCACAATCAAGAACAAATGGATTGAAGTACTTACTCTACATAACCATCAGGAAATTCACAGCGACCAACAAGTCCAGGTCCTCCAATTCTTGGGTGCTGGAATAAATCAAAATAGCAAGTCTGAATAACTCAACCAAGTTATACGAACTAATAGTTCATTGCAGATAAGCTGAACGAAAAAAAAACAAAATGTGTGTATCAATACTTTTTTATATTATAAGACCATTCAAGAAAAACATAGAAAACATCCTCTTTTTTTTTGGATTTTTTTTCCGTGGGGGGGGGGGAAGCTGGAGAAAATATCTTTATAGATGTCTGGTGTCTTCTTGTGACCCCGTCCTTTTTCCAATGTGAAGAAGCATCACCCTTCACTTAATTACATATATCAATCCAACTTTAAAAATTAATTGTTCAGACTTAGCCTTCTAGAAGCCTAATCAATTGAAAGAACAAAATAGGAAATCGAAAAGGCATAGAGTTAGCCTCAAACCTGTGGTGCCAATGACAGATATTTGTATTTATCCAAAGCATACCGAACTAATGCTTCATTCTCACCAGGATTAATTGTACAACTATCAAATGTAAAAGACAATAGCATCAACAGTGCAGTTTTATCAAATGCAAAAGCCAAACATAAATGTTTACACCTACTGAGAAAGAAACTCAATCAACCAGGAACCAATACAATTGCAGATTCTGAGAGTATAAAATGAAGAGGACAGCAGATGTTGATATTCTCTTATATATTATATTATATGGACTAAGAAACAAGAAATCAAAAGAAGGTATAAGGCAGTGAATCTAACAAAATGCTGGCATGATAAAAGATTGTGATAGAAAAATTATAACAATAAGGTTAAACATGCACAATGTCATCAACAAACAGTGCATACTTACGTGGAATAGACAATTACTCCACCAGGTCGAGCTAATTGAACAGCCTGGTCAAACATCCTTCTCTGGTATTTTCCATGGTTTCTTAAAGATTCAATTGTTTCCTGCCACAAACATGGCATTGCATGGTTACTTATCTTTTTTAAAAGAATTCTTTTTCTATTAAAAAGGAACAACAACAACTAAAGTAACCACCCAGACAGAGATGGCAACCACACATTGCACTGGCCAATCTATAACTCATGCTGATTGGCCAACTTCACACATTACATTTTGTGGGAAAATATGGTGAATTTTACTATAGAAGAAATTTTTTTCCCAAACACATAATGAAATAAACATTACTTCTACACATTACTCTAGATAATTTCAGATATATGTTAAAATATACAAGTGTTGGAACAGGTTTTAGCAGTAGACAACAATCTACTGTATAAACTCAGCAAAGAAAAACGAGGAGGACCCAACTCCTACTTGAAGGTAAGCAGGTCCCCATATCCCATCCAGATTTGCATCAATGCATGTAAAATAGTCTGTGTGTGTGTGAATAAATACAAGAAAATGCAGGATTTCAATCGACAGATCCACTTCTACCTCTCCAGCAAATAATCGAGGCCTTAAACCAAGGGCAGAACAGGGAGCGTCAAGAAGAACTCTATCAAAACTGTCAGGAGAAAAACCTTTTGAACTATCAACCCTACCACCCAGGCACTGATTTCTTCCAGGTCCATTTCGCACTCTTCGCATGTTCTTCCGGATGTCTGCTTTGCTAACATAAGCTCTGCCATTTGCCTTTTCATCCTTACCTATTGGTAAATTATTTAATAATGTATTTGTAAATTGTTTATGGAGAAATACCATTAATGTCTATAACAAATATAAAACAGGAAAGAAGCACCAGACCATAGCAAAGAAGAAATCAACCAATGGAAATCCAACAAAGGTTCATTTGGATACACTTCTGAAAAAAGTACTTATTTTGAAGTTCTTTTTTTAAAAGAACTTATTTTTAAAGAAAAATTTATTTTGCATTTGGGTGTAATATTTGAAAAGTGCTTATACTAATAACTACTAATATTAAAACCACTTATTTTTCCACTTATTTTAAAAGCTTGGGATGATTAGCTTTTAAAATAAGAGCATGTTTGGATGGGCTGGATTATGCCGTCCAACAGCTTTTTTATGGAGAAAAGCTGTTGCAAGTTTGAAGTAATGTGTTTGGCAAAATAAATGAAAATACTCGACAGCTTTTATATGGGTAAAAAAGCTGTTGGAAGCAAAATTTTGAGCTATTTTGTAAAAAAGTTGTTGAGATTATTCCCAACAGTAATATGTAAATATTATTTTGTCCTTAATCAAATAATTTTTTTAATTATTCTTTATCTATTTTGGTAATTTAATACATAAAAGCGATTTTTTTATACCATCCAAACAAAATAAATTAGCTTAAAATCACTTTTCAGCTAACATATCCAAATATGAAACTTTTTTCTTATAATCGATTATAACAAAAAACTTTTATACAATAATCGATTATTGAAATAATCTAATTTTGACAGCTATCCCAAACACACACTAAGTGGTTGAACCACTTTTTTTAACTTCTGGTTTTTTTTAAGATGGCATCCAAACATACTTAAAAACACTTCTAAGTGCTTATTTTTAAAATTTAGTGTATCCAAATGAGCTCTAAATCTAATTACAAAATGTTAGGTCTACTTTTTATATCTCAGCAAGTATAATCTTTAACATCATTATTCAGTTTCCAAACCATATTTTAACACTTAAAAAGAAAATGATAGTTTAATGATGTCATGATGGCGAGGCTATATGTCAACCTTCAAGAAAGCAACAACTAACAGAAGTGCAAGTAAAATAACCATGAATAAAAAATAGACATGATTCACAGTTTTCTCTTTTCAGCTGAAGCGTTTCTTTCTTTGTATTATTTATCTCCATGAATTCTTCTTTTATATAAAAAATATAAAAATAAAATTTTCTGATGTTTGCATTTAGCAAGGAAGGAAAATGGAAAGAGTTCATAGAGGAAGCGCTTAGCAGAGCAAGATAATGCTGTAAGTGAAAAAAAAATGTCAGAGTGAGATTCAATGTATACTTCCTGCAAACTTGATAGTACAACTTTGGCACTGAATGAAATCTTGGTGTTCATTTTCCAATAAATGAAAAATAGAATGTAAAACTGATATGCATTTATTGAGCTTTATTTTTGTGACTACTCAAGAGGTCACTACAATCAAGCATACCCTAAATTCCTATGCATTAAGTGTTTCACCTTTATCTTCTTCTGTATGCAATAAAATGTGCAGACAGAAAAGATTGAAAAGAAATACTAATAAGACCCTTTTAATGCTTTCTTTCATGTGTAAATGCACAGCAAGTAGCAAAGAAAGGAATAGAACTTACCCACCATTTTCATCCACGGTCTCAGTTTTTAATCTCTCTGTGACAATGGATGACATTGTTTCTACTTGCAAATTTGGTGAACCAGACACATGATCTGGCACACCATTGTTGGCATTACTACAGCATGGACCAGTGAAAGTATCAATTTCATTTCTTTGACAAACAGATTTAAGAGCATCTAATTTAAATGTCTTTATGCAACTCAAGCCCATTTCGGCTGCCAATTTCTGAATAACCAGCACCTAGACAGCCATCAAACATGAAATAAGTAAAAAATTGGAAATCCCAAAAAAAACAAAAAAAACAAAAAAAACTGAGATAAGGAACTGAGAAGGGAATACTTTAATTAAGGTAATTTCCAGTTCTAACTGGAGTTCATAAAAGGGAGCGAGAATGCTTAAAGTGTCAAAGGTTGAACCCTGGTTCTAACCAAAGTATCTATATTAAAAAAATAAACAGAAAATGTATATATTAATGTATATATAATGAATAATTTAATACAGTATGTTGTAAATATTCAAATGAATAATTGAATTTTAAAAAAAAAATTATTATTCAATATTTCTACAATTTTCTAAAAGACAAAGAGTAAAATATTTATATATAAATTAAGAGTATTTTTAAATTAATAATTATATCTTATTTGAGTATCATATTTAGAAGTATGCAATGCATACACATTATATTGTAATAGGTAATGTCGCAGCCTTTCATGCTGCCATCTTGCTCATAAAGAAACAGATCAACCCAGTGTTGAGTGGACCAGTTCTTAATTTTACCAGTAGACGGGCCATGCTGGTGTGGTCCAGTTTTCAAAACTATGAAGTACATAAAATAATACAACATTAGTTACAGGGCATGGGATTTTGTTAGTTGGCAGTCCAACAACCACTTGTTAGTTTCACATGTCCAAATCAACTGTTTTGTCATGAACAAAAGCAAAAAATGGAGAATATTTTATGAATAAAACAGACAGAATGAGAGATCAATAAAGTATAGAAATTTTTTAAACTTCAAAAGCAAAATATTCCACAAAACGTCCGCAACTTCTTAAACCTGTATAAAATAATGAATTGGCTTTTAATTAAGACAGTTATTTTTAAAATATCAAATTATGCATGATCAAATCACTGAATGATCATACCAAATTTAGACTCAAATCAGAACCATTGAAATTGCTTAGCCTTTAAATGATAAAAGTCTACAAGATTCAAACCATTAATTTATCACAATCATAAGAAACAAAACTAGCCGACCCACCTAATGGGAAAAGACTTTGTTGCTGTAGTATAAGAAACAAAACTAATACTCTGTATATCAAAAATTGGGTACAGAAAGTTGGAAACCAATGAAAATGGAGGTCTTTAGGAAAAGAAATTGGAAAATAGAACAATATGTTAATGCAAGTAGAAATATTATTCCACCACATCCAGTCACTGCATATATACCCAAGTTCACACAAGCAAATAATAAAGACGAGCATTTTACTAGAGTTCAGAATTTCCACCTTGTTATGAGATCTATCAGTTGCAACGATCTCTCCTTCATCCTTCATAAGTATAGCAATTGCAGTTGTTTTCCCTCCAGGTGCAGCACACATGTCTAGTATCCGCTCACCCCTTTGTGGATCTGAATATCACAAAATGAATCCATAAAAAGAGAAGATATGCAGAAGAATCTCAATTTAAGTCCTTTGAGTGCACATTTAGCTATCGCTAAAAGTAAAGGTAAAATACTGCACCATGTGTCAAAGTGTAACAAGAAAATAAAAGAGGAATACGGAAACATTAAACAATATATGCCTCAATTAACACAAGGTGAATAACAGAAACCAAGAAATTGAAGATTCACATTCCATAGACAAGCAGCAAAACAATCATATTATCATTCAGTTTTATCAATCACGTGCCAGAAAAGTTAAATTAGTCAGTAGCAAATAGGACCATTTCAGCAAGACCTAGCCCCAAGGACCTTCATAGTTTGCATTACTCTCAAATTCAAAGGTGGCTTGACTAACTTATGGGCATTCGTCAACTTAGGTAATTGAAAGAAGAGGCACGTCATGTTTGAATGTTAGGAGCTCCTACCAAGTTACCAGATATAGACTAAAACAAGGTAAAGGTAACACGACACATGTTCTCCTTTTCTTCACTTTCAGATATTTTTTTTTTTTAAATGGAGGTTGCACGGCACAGTTCAGTCTTGACTCAGAAAATCATTCCTTTGATAAATAAATTATTGATAAAGGTCCATGGTATTAAAGATGAAGTACTTTTTCCTGATAAAAGTGTAATTTTCCACAAAGGCAAAAAAATTAAAAGAAAGCAAAACAAACTGAAAAGTCAAGAAAAAAAAATTATATTTGTCAAAATATAAATTTTTAAGCAAAGAAAATGTTGAAAGGAAAGGAAAGTGATGGAAATAGGCCTATCTATGTTTATCTTTACAACAACAACAACAAGTCCTTTCCCACTAGGTGGAGTCGGTTACATGGATCAAACGACGTCATTGTGCCCTATCATAAACCAAGTCTTCAGAAATGTCACTCAAATCTAAATCTTTTTTAATCGTTTCACCTATAGTCTTTCTTAATCTTCCTCTACATCTAGCTATTGGGCTATCCTCCACCTAATCTACTCTCCTTATAGAAGTTTCTAAGGGTCTTCTCCTTATATGTCCAAACCACCTAAGACGAAATTCTCCTATTTTTTTCACAATAGGTGCTACCCCTACTTTCTCTCTAATACATTCATTCCTAATCATATCTTGTCTTGTATGGTCTGTCACGACCGAAAAATCGCAGCGGGATAGCAACTTAAATTAAAAATTTTAGGAGTCGCCACCAATTTTATTTTTTATTAGGAAAAATTGGAAAACCCAAGAAAAATAATCTTTGAAATCAGTTGATAAACAAATCAGAATACCAGTCGATTAGAAATTCCCCAGTGTTGGAGGACAAGGTATTGTTTATAAACCACCTCTAAGTTGAACTTTCTGAGATTACCTTGATCAACTATTCTAAACATTTACCCCATTCCTTCCACCATGATTAGGAATTGGGTTGTTGACAATATCGAGTCCAGCCTCCTCTTGGATATCAAGCTTCCCATAAGCAATTAACTTCCTCACTGTCTTAAAAGCTTCACAGTCTTCAATGGAATGCCCAGAAGCATCCATGTGAAATTTACAAGTCAAATTTGGGTTATGCTAACTCTAATGGTGACTTCATAGGGCGCACAGACTCCCCGAAATTAAATGGGCATCATAGAGCCTTTGGAATAACTCTGCATTTGAAATGGACAATCTTGGGAAAGGAGGTAGGCCTTGAGGACGAAAACGACCTTGATTTTGAAAGTTTGGCCGAGGTTGCATGTAATTTTGTGGAGGTGCGTATGGATATTGGTTATAGGTTAGGCGGAGTGTGGAGCGTATGGTCGAGGTACAAGAACATTGTTGATTTGGAGTAAATGGGTTTGAGGTGCATTCATGGGAGAGCGGTTAGGCCGAGTAGATGGGACGATGCGAAGAGTAAGTGTTTGGGTTATATGGGGGTGGTCGGATACAGGGTAGGATGGCGAATATCGAGGCCGTGAAGGTTGTTGGTTTTGCGCATAACTCACTGCGGCTCATTTTTCTTAGCGGGAAACCCCTTCTTGAAACTACCTTCATTATTGCCAATTGGCAATTTGCCACCTTTACCAAAGATTTCGATCCTTTCTCCGTGCAATTAATTCAAAGAAAGTCTTGGTAAGCACACCTACCATTGTCCCAATATAAGGAGCTCCTAAAGTCCCCAAGAAGTATGAACACATTTCTCAAAGTTAAAGGCGGTTGCACTTGAGTCATGCGAGCTCTCCACCTCTCGGGCATATTGTTTGAATGTCTCCTCATTTTTCTTTGTAATGTTCCCACTGTTGCTCCCGGGTCATATCCGCAGATTAAACCGATACTGACCCATAAACAAATTCGTCCAGTCATCCCAAGAGGAGATTTTTGGAGAGGTCCTGTTGGATACACCACTCTAAAGCAGGCCCAGTCAAACTTTCATGAAAGAAATTGATGAGGAACTTCCAATCCCTTGACCAAATGGACATTTTGGTAATGTAAGTTTTTAGGTGGAAAAAGGGATTGGTGCTCCCATCATACTTGACAAATTTTGGGATTTTAAAATCCTTGGGGATGATAATGTTAGCAATAGGGCACAATTCTTCTATCCCAAGGGGACCGTAGGTGCTAGGACCCTTGATCACCTTGATTTGCTCCTCCATCTTTTCCATCCACTCTTCTTTCATCTTATCATTCTGAACAGTTGTGTGCCCATTACCGGCAGGAAATCCAGTTGGCATCTGAATGGACATATGTGGTGGTTTCCATGTGAACTTGGTGTTACCATAGACCTCATTTTGAGTACCTTCCAATGAATGATATCCTTCTCCAATAGGAATTACTACTGATGCAGTGTTTGAGGTTCCTCTCACAGAAGGTCTCTCAGTAGTGACCCCTGGGTTTGTGCTCATGGAAGTAATATTCAGTAGGTATGAATGTGACCCAATTACTCCTGTATTTCCAGCTGCCCCCATCAAGGTGAGAGTCTCCCTCATAGCTAACAACATTTCTTCCATTCTTCTTTGAGACTCCGTCACCTCATTCACCCTTCCTTTCACTTCATCTACTTACAAACTTAGGCTCCTACCTTCATTCTCAGCTGCCATTACTGCAAGCAACCTTGTTCGAGTCCTTGTATTGTGAACACGGGTTTGATTGGTGTCTTCTTTCCTGGTCACGCAATGGTTGCTTAACACGGTAACATCATACAAGGAATAAGATGAAATAAATGAGATTAATGTCATGCATAAAATGAAATGAAAATATTTTTTAAATGCATGGAATGAAATTGCATTATTTTTTTTTTTTTTTTATTTTTTTTTTAGAATGCTAAAGATGCCATGAAAATGCAAGATGGTGTTTTTTTTTTTGAAGAATGTTAGAATGCCATGAAAATGCAAGACATAAAAAAATGCTAAGAATGACATGAAAATGCAAGATGATTTTTTTTAAGAATGCTAGGAATGCCATGAAAATGTAAGAAAATGTATTTTTTAAGTTTTTTTTTTTTTTTTGCAAGAATGGATGGCATGAGGAAAGAAGAAAGACGCTCCCTTGTCATGTCCCCAATGAGATTGTCTTAAACTTGGGAATTCTATCCTAAGGATCTAAGAGCATTTCTCGTTCGTGAGAACTTCCATAGGGTGGCTTTCTTCTTTTTAGAGGTCTCTAGAGGCCAAATCCTATTTCAGAATGTTGACCACTAAATAGTGGGTAAACCACTGGTGTGGGACATTCATGAAAAAGACACACTCTAGATGAGGTTTTCGCGATAACCAAACAGAAAGTACATCCAAAATGGCTACCACTACGCAACCTCTACTTAACTTAAGCTTCACTCGCACCATATATAGGGCCCCACTCGAATGTGTGTGCTTTATGTGTAGGTGCAATGAGTCCGAGAGAAGATACAAACCTTTACAATCCTAAAGACTACCCACATCCCGCAAAACAAAGCAAATACAAAACAAATTCCAAAAATTTTCTACCCTAAGGTTCGAGATAGTACAACAATTAACACTAAAATTAATATATATATAAAAAAATATCAAATAATAAAAAGAAAAAAAGGGTAAAACAAACACATAAAGATCACCAAAAATTTTGCATAACTAACTTTTACAGGCTTGACTCTCAAGTGTCCCCAGTGGAGTCGCCATCTGTCGCGACTGAAAAATCGCGGCGGGATAGTAACTTAAATTAAAAATTTTAGGAGTCGCCACCAATTTTATTTTTTATTAGGAAAAATTGAAAAACCCAAGAAAAATAATCTTTGAAACCAGATTGAATTCGGGAGTCGGTTATGTGTAGGAGAAGTGGAAACTTAATCCCACAAAGACTTCTAACACACCCGCCTTTAAGACTAGTCTTTAAATTAATTATGTAAATTCTTAATAATCCTTGAAAATATTTGTTTTACCCTTTTGTAAAAAATATGAAATAAATAAATAAATTATGAAAATTTAATTTTTACTTGATGAATAGAAATTCTCCTCCTATGTATCCCTTGAGAATTCAATGTCACGTAGTTCTCTAGAAAATATTTGTGGGTTGGTTGTTTTTATTAAAAAAACTTTAAAAATTTGAATCAACAAGCCGTCACGCTTCGCTTATTCAAATTAAAATTAAATAGGTGAAGTTAGGTCATACTACCCACCATCGATTATCAAGTTTGTTACAAAACTTTTATTTAAAATTATCAATTAGCGATTTAACTTAAAAAATTTGAAAAAAACAAAATAATAATTTAAATATAATAATAATAATAATAATGTAAATCATCAAGCTATCGCAACTCGATGTTTACAAAATATAAGCATTAGCAAGTTGTCATTCAGGTAACTCATCTTTTTATTATTACTATTATTATTATTGTTACTATTTTTTTTTTAAATTATTCTTATATTTTATTTTTATCGTCTTCTTCTTCCTCCCTTTTTTTTACCTTTTAATTTTTTTTCATTTTTGGCCCAATTTTACTACTTAGCCCATTTCCTTTAAACAACCCAAAACAATCCCCTCAAAAAAAAAACTACAAAGAAAACAAAAAAACAAAGCTCACATTCAAGAAAGGAGGAGGGCTATTTGGCTCCTTTCTCTTGAACTTTCGCGACCAAACTAAGGATTAAGGAGCAATCGTCACGGCGGCTGCAGAGAGACAGAGGCACAACGATCAAAACCCGGCAGCAATGCTGTGGTGCGATCCGCGAGGTGCACCGAGTCGAGTCGAAGGCGAGCCGGGCGACGGTGTGCGGTGCGGCTTTGGGGTTCAAATTGCGGTGTGGTGGTGCGACCTGAATGAAACGCCGGCGACGCGAGCTTGGGTGAGGTTGGAGGTCGCGGGTTCGTGTGGTTGCAGGCTTCACGGTGCTCGGCGGCGAAGATTGATCACATATGCCCACATCTAGATGGAGGGGGGTCACGAATCCATTTGGAGGCTATGGGTCCGATGAACGCGGTCACGGATCCTGCTTTTCAAGTGTGGCACAGTGTCTTTGCGTGGTTGGCCTCGCGGTGTTGGTGGTGATGGGATAACAGTTCGACGGTAAAGGAGGAAGATGGTGGCTTGGGTCACCGTGGGTGAACGGGTTCTGTCTCTGGTGGATGATGGGGGTTCAATGGCTATGGGTGATTTTGGTTGGGTGGTTATAGAAATGCCGTGGAGGAAAGGTTGGTGTTTGATAATGGAGTTTTGTTTGGCGAGAGACGGTGATCAGTGACGAGGAAGATGATGGCTCGGTGGGTGAAAGAAGTAAGCAAGCAGGTGCGTTTAAGGCCGAAAGGTGAGTAATTTGAGTATAGGTTTTGTGCATATGTTCCGATGATTTTCTCGTGTGGGTTAGGTGTTTTATAGGAGAGGATTAGGTGAGGTGTTTGAGTTAGAATGTGATTATGAATTTGTTTAGGATAAATGATGGGAGGTTTAGGATAAGTTTGTTTAGGATGAGTTTGAGTTAGGATCTAGTTTAGGATAGGTTTGTTTGGGATAGTTAGGATAAGTGCTTAGGGATTGGGATAACCGATGAGGTCCTGTTTTAGGATAAGTGATGAGTTTAAGTGTGAGGATAACTCGATGGGTTGTGGGTTAATGGGTTATGGGTTAACGGGTTGGTTTATGGGTTACGGGTTAATGGGTTTTTTTTTTATTCACAAAATACCCCTGACAAAATTGGGTGTTCACATGGTCACACATCCATATCCACATCCTCATCTCTGTGACACTGATCTTATGCTCTTACTGGCTTTTTACCACCCAACATTCAGTACCATACAACATCGCGAGTCTTATAAACACAAATAACTTCTGAAGCACTCCTCCATTTCATCCATTCAGCTTGAATCCTATGGTTTACATCTCCCTTTATCTCTCCGTCATTTTGTATGATAGATCTAAGATACCTAAACTGTGTAACTTGTGGTATGGTATGGTTTCTAATTTTCACCGTTAAGCTAGCATTAACACGCTTCTTACTGAACTTATATTCCATATACTCCGTCTTATTCGTACTTAGACAGAAGTCACGTTCTTCCAAAGCTCGTCTCCATAGTTCTAGCTTCCCATTTGTTTCCTCTCTCAACTCTCCGACAAAGACTATATTATCTGCAAAAAGCCTGCATTATAACACCGGCTCTTAGATATGCGCAATAAGCACATCCACGACCATGGTAAAAAGATATAGACTCAAAGTTAACCCTTGGTGCAGTCCTATAGTTATAGGGAAATCTTCTGTGACCCCACCTTGTATTCTCACACTAGTTTTAGCCCCATCATACATATCTTGGATTGCTCGAATATAAGCGATATAAACTCCTTTCTTCTTCAAAGCCTTCCATAAGACCTCCCTCGGTACCTTATCGTAGGCTTTTTCCAGATCAATGAAAACCATGTGTAGGTCTTTTTGCTTCCTCTGATACCTCTCCATCAATCTTCGTAGAAGATAGATTACTTCTATAGTTGACCTCCCAGGCATAAAACCAAATTGATTCTCTGAAATATGAGCCTCTTGTCTTAATCTCCATTCAATTACTCTTTCTCATAACTTCATGGTATAACTCATGAGTTTAATCCCTCTGTAATTTGCACAGTTTGTATATCTCCCTTATTCTTATAAATAGAGATTAAAGTACTTCTCTTCCATTCATTTGGCATTTTATTAAACCTCATTATCTCGTTAAACAGTTTTGTGAGTCAGCTTATACCTTTCTCTCCTAGGCACTTCTATACCTCAACAGGTATATTATTCGGTCCGACCGCTTTTCCATTATCTATCCTCTTCAATGCTTCTTTTACCCCAAACTCCCGAATTCTACGATAAAAGGTTTTATTTTAGTCCTCCTCTCTAGTGTTTAGAATGTCCGAGTCCCCTAAAGTCTCATGTCCCTCATTATATAACTTGTGAAAATAATCCTTCCATTGATCATTGATATCTTGTTCCAGAACCAATACTTTACCCTCTTCATCCTTAATGCATTTCATTTAATCCAAGTCTCTTGTCTTCCTTTCCCTACTTTTAGCAAGCCTGTAAATATTCCTTTCTCTGTCTTTGGTGCCCAAAGATTGATATAACCCGTCGAACGCTTTAGCTTTCGCCTCGCTCACCGCCTTCTTAATATCTTTTTTTGCTGCCTTATATTTTTTTCAATTTTCATCGTTTTTACACATGTGTTAAGCTTTATAACATTCCCTTTTAACTTTAACATTATCTTGTACACTTGCGTCCCACCACCAAGATTCTTTATCCTTGGGTCCAAAGCCTCTTGATTCACTGAGTGTCTCTTTTGCTACATTCCTAATCCCTTTGGCCATCTTGTCCCACATATCATTAGCACTCCCTTGTACCTCCCAAATCTCTTCCTCCATAATCCTCCTCTAAAAGAACATTTGTTTTCCTCCCTTTAGTTGCCACCATTTGACCCTTGGGACTATGTCTCGATATTTCTCCTTACTCTCATCTTAACCCGTACATCCATAACCAAAACCCTATGTTGAGTAGTCAAACTCTCTCCAAGCATAACTTTGCAATCCATGCAAAGCTTTTTATCAGATTTCCTTATTAGAAAAAAAATCAATCTGAGAACAAGATCCCTCGCTTCTGCATGTGATAAGATGCACTTCCCGCTACCTAAAACAAGTGTTAACTATTGTAAAATCAAATGCTACCGAAAAATCTAGAATCGTTTTGCCCTCTGCATTAGCTACTCCTAGACCATAACCCCCGTGCGAACCCTCATACTCCCTAGATTCGCTCCCCACATGACCATTTAAGTCCCCTCCTAGAAAAATCTTCTCTCCTAATGGTATTTCCTGAACTAAACCTTCTAAATCTTCCCAAAATTTTATCTTGTAGTACTTGTCTAACCTTACTTGGGGTGCATACGCACTGATAACATTAAAAGTCTCCTATTCTACAACAAACTTCAATGCTATGATCCTATCTTCGAGCCTTCTCACATCCACAACATTATTCTTCCAATTCTTATCTACTATTATGCCTACTCCATTTCTAGATTTTACCTTACCGGTGTACCAAAGCTTAAAACCCGAAGTGTCGAGTTCCTTTTCCTTTTCTCCAACCCACTTAGTTTCTTATAGGCACATAAAATTAATCTTCCTCCTAATCATGGTGCCAACTATTTCCATTGATTTACCTGTAAGTGTGCATATATTCCAAGTTCCAAAATGCATCATACTCTTGTGAACTAACTTCTTTACCCACACCCGTTCACCAGAATGTGGGAACCCTTACTTATTTTTCACTACACCCAAGCGGCGATATAGCGGCTCTTGCTCATTTAACACTGTACTCGAGCAATACAGTGCGTTACTTAGGGGCAATGACCTAGCATTAACATAATCACATCGTTTATCCATGTCATAAAGATTCGACAACGTTTTACATTGGCTGTCGACTGCCTAACACAACCCTCCTCTTTTATCTAGACATAAAACTAGCTATGTAAGGATTTGCAACAAACCTCAGCATAGGTAGAGTTATCTATGTTTATCTTTATAAACCCAAAATAAATAATATTACACATACATATTTTTCAGATGGTCTCAGTGACTATAGACCTAATATGAGATAAACACTTGATGAGAGTAGTTTTTTTCTCGCTAAAAGAAGAATTCGTTAAGAGAAATAAGGGAATTACAAAAAGGGAGATAAGCAATCCTGCTATAAGAACCAGAAAAGAAAATGCAAAACAAAAGATACAAAAGGAAAGTACATTGGCTCAGAATATCTCTGTAATCCCTTTGCAAATCTGACATAGAACCCCCCCTCCCCCCTCCCCAACCAAAAGACCATAAGCTGAGGTCTACATGGATGCCAGAAAAACCACTCTATCCTATGTGAGATCAAATCCAACTTCTGAAAGTTGTGTTTTAATCTGGAGTACTTGCGGAAGAACATAGTGTAAAATCATTTACAACCAAGGAAAACAACTAGGCAACAATACTTGTAAATCATTCCAAAGGAGGGAAATCAGAAGCGAGACTGTAATTTATGTACCTAAAGCATGAGCAGCCACAATGCTTGGCAGGTTTTGAAGAAATATTTCTCCCTCCAGCACATCTGGAAAACAAACGGAAACGACATAGCAGTAATACAAATGCATTCAAAACCATAAACAAAGATATTTCACAGAACTAATGAATATATACAGAATTACAGAGAACATAGATATTGGCATTGCCAAAGGCCACCAAGGAGGTGAACCCAGGTATGCTAAAGTATACAGAGTGGGGCCCTCCATAAGCAGAGAAAAAAAGATAATACATAGACAAAGACCAAAACAAGAAATAAATAACTATTCAGGCTGAGAGATAAAGTACATAAAAATTACATAGGAAATCGCTGAAATTTTTTTTTATCAAAGTACCACCAGATTCTGTCTCTGACACCTAGAATCATAAATCCATTGGCCTCACACAAGCTAGACAATACCTCCAACCTCCACTTACCAAACAAAAAACCCTGTAAAATCTAACATTTCATATAATTACTCTTCTAAGATATGCATAACAGACGCCAATTCTTAGATTTGTCTTGAGCAATGGCAAAAAGGTCCAACCATAAACACTTCCAAAAAATCCTAGAGAACCAATTATTAAACCAATATCTAATGTTCTTCACTAACATTTCCCAACTGCAAAAGATAAAAATAAAAATTGAGTAAAGGATTCGCAAAGCAGAGAAATAGGTTTTAACACTCCCTCTTAATGAAAAATGTAATCCTCTGGCTTCTAAAAAATTTTCATCATCTCTATATTAAAGCAACTACCATTATTAGCACCAACTATTGAGAAATCCATCATGTATGAAATTCATTAGATCACAAGTAAAGATGTCTCCACTAGCACAAATTTATTGGAAAAACAAAATAAAATAAAGTTATCTTAACCTTGTCTTGGCCCATTATATCTTACAAGCAAAATTTCAGGATTTGGATCCTCTAAAGTAATTTATGAGCAAGTAAGCATCTATCAACCATTAATTGATAGGTGGGCCCATCAATCAATGATTGATAGATGCTTACTTGTTCATAAATTACTTTAGAGGATCCTCCTCCAAAATTTCATAAGCTTCAATATCATTCAACCGCAGCCAAAAAATAATAAATAAAAAGTAACTCAACCAAGCTTCAATAACTTACTTAGGTCAGCAACACGATTAACTAACAACCATGTGATTGAAGAGGGAAACAACAAAAAGCCTATATATATTAAGAAAATAAACAATGGTATGTATACTAAAAGGAAATAAATAAGAAAATTGAATATATTGCAAGAACATTAATTGTGTATGAAACTGCTACAGTATTCAAAATTGCTTTAACACAAAGACATAAATTACAAAATGTGAAGTGCAAAAGGAAGACTAAAATAATCAATATTGCCAAAAACAACAATATAATATCCCATATGGACAAGAGACGAAGTTTACCATGAAAGGAATGAAGTTCATATACTCTATCTTTCATATCCACACCAACTCCTTCAGAAACTCGGAACATTCCAGCCCTTGACATCATTGCTGTTCCTTGTCCAATATAAAGCCCATTTCGTTCATAATAATATGGATCTGTAAAACAAAGAAAATAAGAAATCCTGTCTTGTCAACCATATTCCAAAAAGATTACTTCAATGGAATCAACTATCCTCAAAACAAGTCATCATGATTATAAGCAAAACATCTTTTACATAATTTCTAAAAAGAAGAATCTACTTATGTTTTACTATTTAAAACTTAATTTTTTGTTAATAATACCATGTCTCTTTGAAAATAAAATTTCATCTCCCTGACAGCTACAGCCACCACCGTATAAATAATTATGTTGTCTCAGGTTATGTAATTTTGTATTAGAGGGCCAAGTTTAAATGAGAAGTCTAACAAATTTATCTCCAGAATCCAGACATAAATACACTTCCTACCTGTCTGTGATCCTTGGAGAACAGTACCACGTGTCATACCAATACCCCATCCCCCATCAATACCCTGCTGCTCCACAGCAACTGAGACTGCAACTGTATCTCCTTTCTCAACATGAGCACTGCAAGCCATTACACCAGGAACATATACCTAAAATGAAAACTAACATTAGGAACCAGTTCAAGACTACCAATTCACCATTAACTTTAAAGATCCTTAAGAAAGAAAACCCCACACCCACCCAACTTTTTGCAGACTATGGAAACCCTGCTGAAAAGTGAAAACTTTTAACAATAGGTGCAAATGTAAAAGGGCGGATCAATGTAGGAAGCTCCCACCATTGTGGGGTTTTGGGTTTGTGAAGTTTTGGCATGATGTGATTTGTACTCATCTATGATATTGTAAACAGTAGAATCCACAAATAAGAACATATTTTTGTTAAAAATGAGCTTCCAACTTTTATTATGGAAAATACAATAACCTGAGCCCCGCGAAGAACAGCCTCAGCACACTTCCTACTAACAATGACCTCCTTGGGAGGTCCATCACGCGCATGACCGTAATCAATGTCATGGGGTCCCGAACCCCAAACAAACAGCACATAATCAAGGCCAGGAATCTGACACGTAGAAACAAGACCATCATGGAAACACCCCTTCAAAGGATTAGCCTCAAATTCAGATTGTGCCAATGCCATATTCCCATTCCCACTGATTTCAGTGTCCTTCATAAGTGCGTGTAGCTTCTCAATAACAGCATCACTTGTAGACCTCAGTGTATTTACCCGAATACAAGAGTAGCGAGAAGGGCAACTGTAAATTTTAAAATTTCAAAATCATACACATACACACTCACATATATGCATAACATAAGCTTGGAAAAATGGAACCATAGAATTCGAATTTCGAAAATGATAATTAATTAAGAGAAAGAAATATTAGGGATTGCAATGAATGAAAGGAAGCAGAGAAGTGAGTGCTCACGTTAAAGCGGTGGAGATGCGAGAGAAACGGTGGGCGCCATAAGCTTTGACGAAGTAATCTTGCACCTGAGGGTTCCAGCGCAGGGTGGGGTTGAAGGAATATCGCTTTGAAGGATCTGAATCTGAATGTTGCATGATTTGCTGAAACGGAGTTTGATGGAGGGTTCTGTAATTGACAAGGGTTTTGAGCAAGTCCCTCCCTTTCTTCATTCAAACAAACCCAACTCAAGTAACCATTGCACAGGGAGCAGTATTTTTATTTTACATTTTTCCTTTTTGTTTTATGTTTACTCGAATCATGGAATATATATATATATATATATATTAACGAAATTTCATTAAAATTTTTATTCTAAATTAGTTCAATATTTTTTTTTTTTGGAGCTGAAATTAGTTCAAGTTATTAAAAATAGATAGAATATAATAATTTATAGAAAATAGAAAAACATAGAAAAATGTTATACAACTTTTGTATTCAGAACTTTCTGGAACAGTGTAACACAAGTAACAACACTCATTTCTTTTATTTTATTATTATTACGATCGAATAGTGTCTAAGTTAACATAAACATTGTAGTTAAAAAACTTATAAGAAAATTTTTACAATCTGATTATAAGAAATTAATATAACTAAAATTTAAATTCATAATTATATATATTCATATATCACATATTTATTTATCATTAGACAAAACTTTTATAATTACACTCATTTCTCTAATCAAAATTAAGATGGATACAAACTATAAAATAGTTCCAAGTAGTAATTGCAAAAGTTACAAGTTATCTGTACAAATAAAAAAGAGTTATATTTACCCAAAAAAAAAAAAGAAAAAAAAAGTTACTGAGTTATATATATATAAACATA
Organism: Ormosia semicastrata; assembly: GCA_029884595.1. Classification (NCBI taxonomy): domain Eukaryota; kingdom Viridiplantae; phylum Streptophyta; class Magnoliopsida; order Fabales; family Fabaceae; genus Ormosia; species Ormosia semicastrata. Next base: position 8,931,932 of record JAQQTO010000026.1, on the reverse strand, counting down.
TATAAACATTTTCTTGCAAATCTCATGGACATCTCATCATAACCTTCACTTCTCTTCCTTTTCTTGTATTTTTTCAAGGGTATGTGCAAGAGAAGTTTAAGATGTTCTGCAGTTAAAAATAAACTGCAAAGAATCTAAACGTTTCAAATTTATTTATTTGTCAAAAAATATTAAGATAAATATGATGTTATAAGTTGCAGCCATTAGATTATTAAGGTAAAAGAGAACTACAGAATTCCAATTCCGAGCAAGATGTATTTTTCAATAAGGAGCATTGTGAAATGAGAATATCAATAAGGCATATTTGATATAAATAAATAAATATATATATATATAACGTATTTTGTTAGAGAATTATTTATTATAAGAGCTATAAAAGTAAATTTTGATTATTAGAATTTACATGAATGATCAAAATTAAAACATAAATGTAATAAACTTTTTTAAGTGATCACATGACCTTTAAGTAACTCTTAATCTTAATTATTCATGTATAGTTGTATAATCAAAATTTACTTCCCTCACTCTTTCACAATAAAAACTCCCCTTATTAAATATGTTATATATATGGTTATATGGTTCAACCATGCATGAATGACTTGAAAACTCAACTCAATTATGGCATGAACTAACCTATTTTTTTTAAAAAGAATAAATTTTAATGACATGCTTTTAAAACTTCTGAAATTTTCATAAGCATTACATATCAAATATCAAACTTCTTGTTTTTTTTAGTATTTTCTCCGTTAAAATTATCTAAATCTTTTATATTTATTACTTTTGGGATAAATCTTAAGAGTTTGGTTTTAAGTTTATCATATTTGTCTCATGTTATATTTAGTTTTAATTTTTTCAGGTCAGTTTCATGTTTTAACCTACAGAATAGTAAGACCTTCAAATTTATTAAGATAAAAAATTTGATACTCTCTTCACACATAAATACATTATGTATCAGTCTTTATAATAAAGGATACATTATTATCGATGGACCAAAAGCAAAGTTACATATCATGTATTAATTTTATATGAAGATTATATCTATTTTTTCTTCTCAATAAATCTATTGTTTTGACTTAAATTGTATGTGTCATTTGACTTTTTATTTAAATGAGTTTAATTTATGGTAAATATATATATATACTTACACCGATCACTTTTATACATAAGTATTTTCATAAAATTCCGTATATATGAAATATAAATTTTAAGATATTTATTTGTAATTTATAATATGTAAAATTAAAGAAGGAATTCTTATAAACATAGAGAATATAACAATATTTTACTCTTTAAAAAGTATAAAACCCGTTTTACCAAAAATACCCATTACCCAATAAGTAGTCTATTTTATTTTTTTGTTTTTGTCAATACCCAATCTGTTCAACCAAGATATATATGAGGAAGTCTAATGGAAGAAGCCCATTATAACACGGTAAAAAGAAAAAAACAAAATGAAGCCCATTATAAAGCCGTATCAGAACCACCAGCCAGGCCTAAGACTCTTAAAAGAAGTTGGTATTCTCCAAAGGTTGCTGATGTCTCTGTTGACTGTTGCTTGTGGCTTTGTTACACTTGGAATGGGAGTGCTCCCTCACCAGTCAAATATTGCTACCAGTCACCAGATACCAATGCCACAAACATAAAAAATAATAATTTATAGAAAATAGAAAAACAAAAAAAAATGTTGTACAACTTTTGTATTCAGAACTTTCTGGAACAGTATAACACAAGTACCAACACTCATTTCTTTTATTTTATTATTATTACGATCGAATAGTATCTAAATTAACATAAATATTGTGGTTAAAAAACTTATAAGAAAATTTTTTACAATCTGATTATAAGAAATTAATATAAGTAAAATTTAAATTCATAATTATATATTTATTCATATATCACATATTTATTTATCATTAGACAAATCTTTTATAATTACACTCATTTCTCTTATCAAAATTAAGATGGATACAAACTATAAAATAGTTCCAAGTAGTAATTGCAAAAGTTACAAGTTATTTGTAAAAATAAAAAATAGTTATAGTTACCCAAAAAAAAGAAAAAAAAAGTTACTGAGTTATATATATATAAACATATATAAACATTTTCTTGCAAACCTCATGGACATCTCATCATAACCTTCACTTCTCTTCCTTTTCTTGTATTTTTTTAGGGTATGTGCAAGAGAAGTATAAGATGTTCCGCAGTTAAAAATAAACTGCAAAGAATCTCAACGTTTCAAATTTATTTATTTGTCAAAAAATATTAAGATAAATATGATTTTATAAGTTGCAGCCATTAGATTATTAAGGTAAAAAAGAACTACAGAAATCCAATTCCGTGCAAGAAATATTTTTCAATAAGGAGCATTGTGAAATGAGAATATCAATAAGGCATATTTGAGATATATATATATATATATATATATATATATATATATATATATAAGTATTTTGTTAGAAAATTATTTATTATAAGAGTTGATAAAAGTAAATTTTGATCATTAGAATTTATATGAATGATCAAAATTAAAACATAAATGCAATGAACTTTTTTAAGTGGTCACATGACCTTTAAATAACTTTTAATCTTAATTATTCATGTATAGTTGTATGATCAAAATTTACTTCTCTTACTCTTTTACAATAAAAAACTCCCCTTATTAAATATGTTATATATATATATATGTGGTTCAATCATGCACGAATGACTTGAAAACTCAACTCAATTATGACATGAACCAACTTATTTTTTTTTAAAAATAAATTTTAATGACATGCATTTAAAACTTTTGAAATTTTCATAAGCATTACATATCAAATATCAAACTTCTTATTTTTTAGTATTTTCTCCATTAAAATTATCTAAATCTTTTATATTTATTACTTTTGGGATAAATCTTAAGAGTTTGGTTTTAAATTTATCATATTTGTCTCATGTTATATTTAATTTTAATTTTCTCATATTAGTTTCATGTTTTAACTTTACAGATTAGTAAGACCTTTAAATTTATTAAGATAAGAAATTTGATACTCTCTTCACACATAAATATATTATGTATCAGTCTCTACAATAAAAGATGCATTATCATCGATGGACCAGAAGCAAAGTTGCATATCATGTATTAATTTTAGATGAAGATTATATCTATTTTTTCTTCTTAATAAATCTATTGTTTTGACTTAAATTGTATGTGTCATTTGGCTTTTTATTTAAATGAGTTTAATTTATGGTAAATATATATATATACTTACACCGATCACTTTTATACATAAGTATTTTCATAAAATTCCGTATATATGAAATATAATTTCTAAGATATTTATTTGTAATTTATAATATGTAAAATCAAAGAAGGAATTCTTATAATCATAGAGAATATAACAATATTTTATTCTTTAAAAAGTATAAAACCCGTTTTACCAAAAATACCCATTACCCAATAAGTAGTCTATTTTATTTTTTTTGGTCATTACCCAATCTGTTCAACCAAGAGATATATGAGGAAGTCTAATGGAAGAAGCCCATTATATCACGGTAAAAAGATAAAATGAAAATGAAGCCCATTATAAAGCCGTATCAGAACCACCAGCCAGGCCTAAGACTCTTAAAAGAGGTTGGTATTCTCCAAAGGTTGCTGATGTTTCTGTTGACTGTTGTTTGTGGCTTTGTTAGACTTGGAATGGGAGTGCTCCCTCACCAGTCAAATATTGCTACCAGTCACCAGATACCAATGCATTATGCATACCCCCATGACACGTGAGCTAATGTCATGTTTAAGTTGGTGCTTTTGGCTTGTAACTTGTAACTGCACTACTGCCTCCAGTATCTCTAAAATCCACAGTGAGCTAATGTCATGTTTATGTATCGAACAAATAATTCAATTTCATCTGATTCCGACATTGCATGCAATATTTCAAGCATCACATTTGTTGGGATCTTATGTTTTTATTGCTTGATTCTACTTGTTGGGCTTAAACCAAAAAACAAAAGGTCAAGTTCACATGGTTTTTGTGAGATTTTCGTTATAATGAGAGTGATATTATCTTTAAGTTAGTCCACACAAATAGTTATCAAGATTTAACTTGCCAGAAGCAATGTTTCATAAACAGATCCAAATTTACACCTAGAAACCTGCCATTCGAAGAGTAACAGTCATAATAGAGAATTGAAGAGGCTTTAGAATACGAGTTACCTAGTAAGTAGTTTTCTTTTATTTATTAATCATATTTAACTCAAATTAAGCTACTATTATTACCAACTCCTCAAGTCTGGAATATTTTCATAGTATCTTTCTGCACCCATACTTCTAACTTGAAAAATAAAAATGAACTTATGATCACTTTTCAAAATTCAAAGGTATTAACCAACATTTCACGTATTATTCGTGAAAAAACAATGACCAAACGACTAATAAAGATGAGGGGAAAAAACCAGATATAAAAGTAACAAAACATACTTATAGAGTCAGCTTCACTTAAGAATTGCATAAAAGTAACAAAACATACTGATGGTACTTATCTAAGTTTGTTTACATTTGGCTATGCACTTTCTTGGCATCCAAACATTTTTAATCTACTGCTGCTCACCAATTATCTAGAGTATTTCCCAATAAAAGCTCCTTTCTTTTCTTTCTCAAAATGAATGTAACAGTAGATTATTCTAAATATAGCTCCGAATGAATGTTTAATAGGATATTTTAAGCTTGTTAATAAAATGAATAATTAAAGATATATTTATTATTGATTTAATTTAAAGTGCATCTTTAATTCATCTAAGAGTTTGATTATGCTTAAGAATCGATTATTATCAGAAAAAGCTTTTTGTTATAATCGATTATAATTGATTCATTTTATGATTTAATCTAAAAAAAAAATGTTTATAAATTACTAAAACTTATTTGATTTAAAAAAGTGAATATATCTTTTTACTTATTCATTTTGCTGACATTGAAATTTAACTTAACACTTTAATTAACTTACTTTAATTAGAGGAGCATTCTACTTCAAAAATTGATCAATCCTTATCCTAATTAATTTAGTCCTTGGAAATAAATAGGCCACTGTTTTTTTTTTTTTTTTTTGTCTTTTGTTTTTTGTTTTTTGTCTTTTGTTTTTTGTTTTTTTTTTTTTTTTTTTATTGCACTTTTGTGCTATGCTAGCAAACCTTATCCTAATTTAGTGCTTGGAAATCATTAGTGGACCATACGAGAATGAAGGGACTCGAATTCTCAAGCTGTTTTAACGTGGCTCTTGAGCTTACTTATCTTTGCTTCCTAGGATTTTTCGTTTATACTTTTGTTGAGACTTATCTCTTTCACAAGTTTTTGCTTAACTTGGAGTTCGCTAAAGGCTTGGTAATTCTATGTATATATTTCTAGAGTTTCATTAATTAGCTTTCATATCTTGCAGAACGATCTCACTCATATCATTGTATATACCTCAAATCATTTCATTTTAGTCCATGGACCATTATTGAGTCTTCTCTTATCTGCAAAATTCAGTTTTTCCAAATTCGAGCAAGTGCTAAGTATTTAGTGTAAAGTTTAATTGAGACAAGTAAACTATTTTAAAACAATTTAGTCATCACATTAACAAAAATTAAGTTCGCTATATACTGTGTGTATTGTATTATAAAATGGATTTTAAAATCGTATCATAAATTAATGACCACCTCTATCAAAACCTATGCAGGTGTGAGTATACTCAGCATAAAAATGCAAATAACATTACTCATCGTACACGTAAGTCGTAACTAGTATTACAAATCTTTTAACTATGAAGGTTCCTTTCAGAATCCTGGTAGGCTACTGGCGTGGAGGCCGTGTAGCCGTTCAAAACTAAAAGAACATTAATATAATATACATAATTTTTTATATATATTGTTTCATCCTCTACTTAAGAGGTGATAGTAAGAGAGTTTAACGTCCGTCATTCGGTGGTCCACCGATTGAAAATAAAGTAGAGTTTCCACCAAAATATTTGAACTAATTAGTCTCGAAATAAAGATTAAGAATAGAGAAAAATGAATATGCTTAAGTTTTGTTGTCAAGAATATTTAAATAAAAGTCTCAAGTACCAATTAAACTCACTTAATTTATTGAACCTATGTAAATTAATTGCTTGAGACAAAATCAACTACACTTACTCAAATTTATTCGACCTGGACGGTCAATATATATCATCCATAAAAATGTAAGGAGTTAATTTTTATCGACAAGCATTTAAAGAATTATGTATCTTATATAAAAAAAACTTTTAGCTCTACACATTATTTGTTATCTTCCACTTATAATTTATGAAGCACAAATATAAATATGAATACAAAACATGAATGAATATGGATATAGAAACATATTAAATTTAAAAATTATAGATACTTGATATGATATATATATATATATATTATAAAATTTAAAAAAAAATTATAATTTATTAATAATATTTTTATAAATTTAAAAATTTATAATATCTTAATATATGTCATATATATTAATATTTTTTACTTAATAATCATCTCCTAAAATATATGGCATATAATTTCTATTTATATATTTTTAAAAACTCCTAAACCAACTTATCCTAATATAATTAATCATGTACAAGTACATACGCATAAAAATTTTTAATTAGAGTGAATATTGGTGTGAGACAATCTTTGGTGACGACAAAGTAAACTACTTGATATGAGTAGAAGTAGAATGAGCAAATAAAAATAGTGATATGTGAAAAGATAAAACTTAAAATATTGATATATGAAAATAATGACTTAAGACGTTAGTCATTTGATTGAGGTTGAGTGAGTTATGAATTTACTAATTAAATATTAATAATAAAAATTAATTTTTTTTTTAAAAAAATATTAATGATTCGTATTCAAGTCCTATTCTAGACATGTCTAAATATTTATAAAAAATATCCAAATATATTTAAAATGTGTTAAAGTGTATTCAAAATATGTTTAAATTAAAAATAAATTTTTAATCAAACTTATTTAAACAAGTAAAATATATATATCATACAAATATCTTGATGTATTTAATATAAATACGTATCTACCACATGAATACAATATAAATACGTATCTACCACATGAATACACCTTAAACGAGGTGTCATGCTTGATAGCTTATAACAAATACGGAAGTCTCGATCGCAGCCCGTTCTAGAATTCATGGCCATAAGCGTGCAATATTTTTCTTATTTTCTCCCTCCATGCACCTTTATTCCGGGGATCCAAATATTTTCTCATTTGAAATGTTGACTTTCCTTCCTGCCTTCATTAACGCCCCTTTCTTCCTTGCAAGCTGTAACTGCTGCCATGTACCGGTTTTGTCCATCTCTTCAAAATAAGCACTTTACAAATTGCTATCATTTAAAAAAAAGTTAATTATATATATTTTTTAAGAGTATATGTATTAATTATATATTTTTTAAAAAGTATATGATTTAGTAAATAATAATAATAATAATATATATATAATAAATACTATTAAGAGAAGTATAAAAAAAGATAAAAATAATCATTTTATTCTTACTATTTGTTCCTTTTATACTTGGTATGTGTTTGAAAAAATTATAAAAATTTGATTATTTCAATAATTTATTATTGTATAATTTTTTTTTGTTATTATCGATTATAATCTATTCATTTTTATATTTAGATACGTTAGTTGAAAAATAATTTTAAGTTAATTTGTTTTATTTAAATGATATACAAAAAATTATTTTTATGTATTAAATTATTAAAATAAATATAAAAAAATTAAAAAAATTATTTAATTAAAGATAAAATGATATTTACATCTCAAAATATAAAAATAATTTATAAGTTAAAATAATAAGATTCAATTTTTAGTATTATGAAAATTAATTTAAATTTTTTATAATATATTGAATTTCATAAAAAATTAAAGTTAATTTTATCAAATATATTATAATATTATATAATTAAATTTAAAAAAATTATATAATAAAAAAAAATTTCACAATCATATTCATAATGGAACATAATTTGTACTTTTGCCTAAATTATCTTTTTCACTTTAGCGCATAACGTAAAAAATAATGTTAGTCATATATATTATATTATATTATATTATATTATATTATATATAATTTCATATATTTATGTTTTCTCATTTAATTATAAGTAAGTTTACTTTATTATATATATATTTTAATTCTGACACAAATAAATTAAGAAATGTAATATAAAAAATGTGTAAGTAGCATTTTTATAATGTAAACCATGTTTCTCGATTTCGATGCTTCGTATTTTAATTAATATGTCCTTTACGGGCTTTTTATGCACGCAACGCAACTCTAAAATTATTTACAATGTTTATGATTTTGGAAAGACGTGAAAAAATATAACATTCGAGAAGAAACTTGCTCAAACTTGTTTTGATAATTTCTTGGTCATCCATATTGTTTGAAATGGTGTTTTTTACTGCAAATATATTATAATTTTAAAGAAAATGTGGGTTTGCATAATTTTCAACTGTCGATGTATACTTACAAATTCAATTTTAATATCTTCATTATTAATAGTGTATATACTTTTTTATTATTTTATTTATTTATTTTTTTTATATTATTTTTTTATTAAATCTGACATTTTAAAAAAAAAATTAATAGTTCATACAACTCTAATCATTTTTTTCCTTACAAAATTTCCTCCCTTCCCTCATGTTGACTAATTGAACTATATATTGACAAGTTCTTAATTAATGGCCATCTTCACATTAAAGAAAACGATAATTATTAATGGTCATCTTCGGTTTCTTCCTTGAACTAGTGACCGCTGGACATTGACCTAATAGTCAAGTGTAACGTTGTTACATGCTTCCAAATAGGAATATTGAAGTTGATGTTTTGTCAGCTCATTTGGTCATGTGCCGTATATGAGAGTTAATTGAATCTAGAGTCTCTAGTTGGATAAATCAATTGGTAAATGATTGAAAGGAATTGAATCAAATATTGATAATTATGATATATAATTTCGTGTATTCACCATTATTAGGATAAAATGATCAAAGGAAAGATGATATATATATATATATATATATATATATATATATATATATGATAGATTAGTTTGCTAGCAAATCAATTATAATAACTAAGTTTAGTTAAAATAATTTGGTTTATATGAAGATTTCAATATATATAAGTTTAAATTATCATAAAAACAAATTTTAATATAAATAAAAATTAAATATCTTGAACATGGTGGGAAAGGGAGAGAAGTATAACTCGTGTTATCATATTTCTTCTATTCCAATTTAAGCTACTGTTGGTAAATTTTCTATGACTCGACTAATTAAGATAGCAGACACTTTGAGATTATGAAAAGATTCTAGAGAAATTATTATTTTTTAACTATTTATCAAATTGTCAAATTATTTATCAAAATATCATTTCTTTTGAAATTATATACCAAAAATGTCGCACCCTTTTAATGTGACATTTTTTAATATTTTATGACTTTGATGCATGTAAGCAAATAAGCGTAGGTGCGTAATACTAATATATATCCCTACACACCTCTCTTCTCATGACATTAAACCATTTCCTAAATTCTCATTTATCTCTTTACAAATTTCTTTCTCTAAACACTCAACTCTCTCAATTTTTACGTAGTGTCGATCATTATTTGTGATCAACTTTAGATTGTATTCCTTCACACCGTAAGTATTAAAAGTAAATAATTAATACCTCAATCGTTTTTAAATTAAACAATAAATTGAAACAATAATTTTTTAATAACAAAAAAGAAACATATGTGTTATGTAATTAATAAATCTTCATAATAACTAAAATAATATTAAATATTATCAACATATTAAATTTGTCACTTTTTTAATTTTATATTATATATTTTTTTTCGTAATTAGTATGGATTCATTAATAAACGTTTACAAAATTTTATTAAGTAATTTAAATAATTTATAAATAAATATTTAAATTTAAAAGCTCTTGTATTTCAATGTCGAAGCAAGAACACCAAAATTAGTAGAAATTTAAAGCAGAGATGTGTCACAACCAACAAGAAAATATTAAAAAATGTCACGTAAGTCGAGTTTTATATCGATTCTAGAGATAGAACAAGAAAATGACTTCAAAATGCGAGTTATATAGTACACTCATTCAAATTAGTGAAAAGATAAAGAAAGAGAAACATAGATCGTGCAGTCTACATATAGCAAGGCGATTTTCAAAGTCCAAGCAAAACATAGCGTGCTTTGACAAACGAAAGGTGATATTCATTATTCATGTTGCAGGAGAAATTATTCGTTCCAGATAAATGTAACACATTATTTTAATATATATTTATAAAAAATTAAAGAAATATAATAATATTTTGTGATGTGTAAGTTTAATAAAATTTATTTTTTCTCTTTTTTTAATTTTTAATTTTTTATATATAAAAATAATGTTTTATATTTATACGTATACAATAGTATCTCCATCTTATAGTGTATGATTCTCATCCAAATGCAAGGCGAAATTCGTAATGATAATTTCTCGTTCAAGTTTGTACGTTTGAAGTCTGTTTTACTTCCTTCAATGAAACTGCAATGAAAACTATTATTATTTAATGGCGTTGATATATTAGCTTAATTTCTGGCATACTTAACGTGGTTGCGTGTTGGGAATGTCACGAGACAATAGCGGGTTTTGTGTCAAAACAAAACTCTTCAAGAGGCAAATGGAATATTGACCATTTTTATTTATGCGTGTTATACAATATTTTTATAAATTACATAAATCATTAAAACGTCTTCTATCTTATGTCAGTGTGCATTACTTTGTAGTAGAATCAAGTCTTTTTTCATATATATATATATATATGGAAAGGGATTCACTTATTTTAAGTATAAGTCTTAAAATTTACACTTAATTTTTTATTATTAAATTCATTTTACTCTAATAGATAAAATAAATTAATTAAATGAAAAAAGAGAAAACAATCTCTCACATTAATAAGAAGAAATGATAATTAAATATAATTTTAATAAAGAAATAAATTTTAGTTATTAAATCTATTTATTAAGTTAAAAAATAATATAATATTGAATATAATTTATAATATTTTTATTTTTATATATTTTATCAACTTTAAAAAAATTAATAGACAGAGACCTTAAAACTTGGCATATAAATTTATTACAAATTAATTTTCATATATAAATATCTAAAAAGTTAGACACTGTATATATTATATAAATGAACAAAAATTTAATATTGTATAATTATTTGACAATTAATTATACAATATTAACTTGGTGTAAGTGGATCTCATATATATATATATATATGACATATCTAGTGAGAGAATTAAATCTTGACCATACAATCATACATGAATAGTCAAAATTAAAAGTTACTTGAAGGTCATATGATCACTTAAAAAAGTCATATGCATTTATGTCTAATCTTGACCATTCATAAAAGATCTAGTGGTCAAGATTCACTTCTCTCACCTCTCGCAATAAACACTCCTCTCACCATAAGATCCATATATATATATATATATATATATATATATATATATATATATATATATATATATATATATATATATTGTAAGAATGTCCTATTTGATTTAATAAGAAATAGAAAATAGAAATGTGGAAAATATGGGGTATTTGGTTTGTTTTTTATTTTCATTTTCAAGTAATGTATTTTAACTAATAATTATAAAAATGTCACATTATTTTTAGGAAAAATTTCAAAACCTTCTTGAACTATACGTGATGTGTACTTTGATTCTGTTACTTTCAAAACGTGTAAAATAGATCTGTTACTCTTCAAGTTGTGCACTTCACTACAAAATGTTAATAGACGTTAAAAATTGGATGAAAAATTGCATGTGTCTCTCACGTGCATATTTAAAGGTTTGATACCCAAAGTAGGTGCAACTAAGATGATGGTAATTTGGAAATAAAACTCATAAAAAGATGCACATGATGTGCACGTGTTCTTCTTCTTCCTCTTAGTCACTTCTTTGCTCAAGCATATGAGAAAATGAAACAAAAATTTAGTTTTTAGGGTTTCTTTTTTTTCCCCATTTTTTTAATCTAGCAATTAGAAAATGATGATAATTGACAACAAATAACAGACACAAGGTGATTTTGGGAGTGGGGCCAATGTCGGTGGAGAGAGCTTTGGCTTCTTAGAGGAGTTGTTGAACTTGAGAGAGGCGAGCTGATACTTTGTTGGCACTAGCATCTGAGGAAGCACATTAAATTGCAATGAAGCCAGCAGTGGAGCACGAGCGTGGTAATTGAAGAGTAATGTTCCCATAAGGTGAGAGCAAATGACAAAGAGAAGAAAAAAGAAGGGTGGAAAAGAGGTGCAATATTTCTTTCACTAGCACTCTAGTGGTGGTGGTAGCCATAAATTAACAAAATATGATATGAATCACAACCAGGATGTTCAGAACCTGAACCATTGAACCACTTTCCCTTTTGTTTTAGTCTTTTTTAGTTTTCTTATCTCATTTTTTCTTTTCTGTTTTCTTTTTCTTGGTTGCTCTTGAATTCCTATTTCCTAGTTGCTCCTTTTAGAATTGGCTGAAGGGAGAAGAAAGAACTTCCTACATGCACATCATGTACATCTCCTTAATGAGTTTTATCCCTAAATTACCCTCATCTTAGTTGCACCTCCTTTGGGTATCAGACTTTTAAACGTTTAAACGTGCATGTGAGTGACACATGCAATTTTTCATCTAATTTTTAATATTTGTTAGCATTTTGTAGTGAAATGCACAACTCAAAAAGTAACAAGTCCATTTTGTACGTTTTGAAAATAATGGAACCAAAATACACATTACATTGCATATAGTTCAAGAGGATTTTTTGGAATTTTTCCTTATTTTTATTTTGTTTCCTGTTTTTAGACTTTGGTTAATGAAATAGTGAAAACAACTATTTATTGTTTTTACCATTTCCTTCACAAAAATCTAAAAATAGCAAACAAAATGAAAACAAAAGTAACATTTTTATAATTATTAGTAAAAATAGATTAATTAAAAATAAAAACATAAAACAAACCAATTAGGCACTTAAACTCCCACAACATAAGCATATATAGTTCTATGATAAGGTATCAATTAAGCTACCTTTTACCAATGATAAATAAAAACTGAGAACAAATACTTACACAAAGTAGTTACCAATTTTTTACAGATTATTTTTTTTATCTTATTTGCTTGAACTGATATAAAGAGAGAAATGAGAGATATAGTTTTCTACCCAAAAAAAAATGAGAGAAATAGTTTTAAAAAAATTCTAAACACACTTATGAAACTTATGTAAAATCTTTGTTTGAACATGTAACACTTCTCATAAAGATTTTATCAAAGGCCATGTATACGATGGACCCATTATGTTTGGGTCCATAGATGGATCCATTGTTGTGAGTCAGTGAATTTGTGAAAAACAAAATGGACGATTTGGATAGAATATGGGCTACTTGTTTAGCCAGTTATGAAACATGAAAACTTTGTTTATTGAGGGATCCTTTTTCGTTTTTGGTTTGGTTAAATTTTTTATTAGTAATCTGTTAATCTTGCCCACTGGAGAAAGATAGACTTGATAGACGGCCAACTGAGGAAAGGTAGCACGCGAGTGGGGAAAGGCAGCACGTGAGGAGGGAAAGGCAAAAAAGTTCAGTGTTCTAGTTAATGCTTTCCTCAAACCCCAGCCATCACACAACGTATGGGATCCATCATCCACCGGCACCTCAAGATAGCCATGGAAGACAACCACATGAACCTAGAGTGATGAGCCAGCAGCATGCACTACTAGTCTTGGTTTGCGTAAATGGTCGGAGCTTTGTCTCACCAAATCACCTACAACAGCTGATCGACGACCAAGAATGACTTCTAAAAGCACCACCATCCAATGCTAAAATTATTACAGTGAGGTTCCTAGAATGCTATAGGAGTTAATTTTAAGTTTGAGAAATGGACAGTTCGTGAGACTTAATTTTGAATTTATTAGTATTTATTATGTCATGTGTTATATTCCAACCTAAAACCAATTGACATTAAGTGGAGTGACCCAACAGATATATAAATCGCACTCAAAAAATTGAAGCAGATGATATGGGACTCTTAACACTCCACTCCACAGATGTCTGGACAGAACAAGTAAGCCTAGCGAAATAGGCAATGGAGATGGAATATTGGCTCTGATACTATGTTAGATTCCAACCTAAAACTAATTGACATTAAGTGGAGTGACCCAACAAATATATAAACCGCACCTGGAAGATTGAGGTAGGCGATGTGGGACTCTTAACACTATGAATTCATCATTGTGGAAGTTCTTAGCTGATTTAGTGCTCTACGTAAAAGAGGTGTTAGTTGGCTACAATTATGAATTGAAAGAACTAGAAAATTGGATATGGTTTGATAAACCTATTGGTATCCCAATTGTAGGTTGCGATCATTAGTTGGTTTTGGATTTTTTTTTTATTTGTTGGAATATTTTAGCTCACTTTGCAACACGTCTAATTTCGTTTTTGGGTCCCTTAGCTGAAGTTGTGATGCCTCAATACGGGATCAGGATCTTCTCAATTTTTTTCTCTAAAGTGATCAATTATAAGAGAGAGAAATACACAAATATTATAAAAGAAATTTCACATGTATAACAAGGTCTCATTAATAACTTTTTTATATATTTCTTTCTCCTATAATTGACCACTTGAGAAAAAAAAATTGAGAGGATCATAATCCCTCAATACACTAATCATTTTTCATCAAAGCTATACCCAGTTCACTCATTGGGATTAAATTCATTCACCTTTTTTTTCTGTTCGTCCAATAGCCAAAACAACGAGACTTCCATCAAATTTAATTTTAACTAAAAGACTTACCTGCAATAAAGAAATTTCACAGGACCACTTCATATATTATAAAAAATTGGTTATAAATGGTTAACTTAGTGAGTTCATCAATAGAGCCAAAAGCCACCTTTATCAAAATAGAATAAGCTTAATTAAGGCAATCAATTCGATAATGCACTCATCAAAGAGTGAAACAAAATCTATAATAACCATTCATATTCAATAAATTATTACATCTTTTTTATGTAAGGATTTTTCCCACTTAAAATAACAAGCTTCAATTTACGTGAATCTTACACAATCTTTGAAATATATGTCACCTAGTAGAGCCTATACAAATCATATAGTTATTGTTTTGGACCTGGATTTTGGGTTATGTGTACAGGAGCAACCTGGTATATTTGTCTATTTATTAGGCATAAATCTCTCAAGTATCATGAATGAATATGAAAGCTAATTATATCTCACACAAATAGGGAAATTAGTTAAAAGGGATCACAATCCCTGACGGATTCTAATCCTAAATATCTATATTTAACACAGATTGTGCTCATCCCAAGACGCTCCTATAAATGCCTTGTCAGGTCTCAAAGATAGGCATCTCCTCTAATATATAGATTGTCCTCACTGTGCACGGTCTAACTTGAGCGTTGGAGTGCCTTTTGTAGGTAACCACCCCCTTTCACCACCGCTGTCGCTGCTATGCTACGGAGGAGTCCACCTTCAACCATCAATACGTGTCTATTTTCAGGTACTTCACTGAATTTACTTCAAAACATTGGCGTCATCTGTGAGAACTATAAATTTTTAATCTCACCCAATCATGGTAAACACGAGACCAAACTCGAGGAGAGACGCAAGGCAAACCTCTACCAACCAAAGGCAAGGTCCTGCTATGCAATGCCCTCCTCACCCTGTTGCTCCACCTAATGTTGAGGCCTCCGCTACGAGAAACTAGGCACTCAACGTAGAGCACCAGCGTGACGGGCACTTTACTTCGATTTCTGACGAAAGTCCCAACCCATCGCGTAGGGTTTCTGTAAGAGATAGACTTGGTATCCCAGGGCAATGAGGTAACCTTAATGTTCAAGAATGCAGAATCCTAGTGCATCAATGCTTGAGAATACCAAATAATAAAGCTGATGATCGTGCATCTCGATCAGAACGCGCGAATCAATCCCAGGTGTCTCGACGAAAATTCCAGGCCATGTTGCAACAACAAATGATGATGCTGAACAAACAGTATCGAAGGTTGGAAAACATGCAATGGGCTTTGCATGAAGATCAACCCAGATTACACCGCCGTGACAGGGGACAGAATGCAGAAAATAACCAAAGAAGAATACACGTCGAAGCTACAGTGTCTAACGTTGCAAATAACAACCAGAACCGTGGCATTTAAGAGCACCCATTTTCGGATCAACTTATGGAGTACCGTGTTTCAAGGAACTTCAAATTTCCAATGATTTTAGAGATTTATGATGGGACTACGGACCACCAGGAACATGTTAACACCTTCGAATAATCTATGTGCTTCTGTGGAGGACCTATGGAGTTGCTATGTTTCGCCTTCCCTCTTTCACTGAAAAAGGGAGCCCTCAAGTGGTTTTTAAGCTTACCGTGACGGTTCTTGTTCCAGTATATTACCAGCAAGGAGCAACCCAGATCCATCGAATCCCTGTCAAAGGTTCGCCAAGGGCGGGATGAGCCCCTCTGTGATTACGTCAAGAAGTTTATGGCAGCATGTACTAATGTAGAGAACTTCGATGATAGAATAACCCTTCATTATGCCAGAAGCGGTCTTTGAGTAGGTTTTGAGTTCTTTGCATCTTTAGCAAAAAAGAAACCAAAAAATTTTGGTGAATTTCAGAAAAAATCCCAGAAGTATGTCAGCCTCGAGGAAGCTATAGAGGACCAAAGGAGATGAGACAAAGGTGAACCCTATCACCAGAAGCCCAATCATAACTCCTCACAGCCCTGACGTTCCAAAGGCATCCCACACTGAGGAAGGTACTCTGATTATGCTCCTCTGAACATCTCTCGAGAAGTACAAGCAGAATGATCATTCTAAGCATTGTACATGGCATAAAGGTTATGGTCATGATACTGAGGACTGCTACCAACTGCGCGATGCCATCGAATTCTTGATTAAGGCCAGACGACTGCAATAATATATCCTCCACATTCAGAACGATGAGCATCGTGGGAGGCACAGAGATAACAAACGTAGCCCACGTCGAAGCTCATCTCCTCGTCGTAGAAGAAGAAACTGAAGTCCTAGGAGAAGATCCTGGATTCTACCTCACTAGGACAACAATGATCGGCAGGATGGGAACAGGGATGCTCCGTCTAATGGCAATGATGACTGACATTCTGAGCTAAACAGAACGATCAACACAATTGCTGGTGGTTCCACTGGTGGAGGGTCATTAAATGGAGCGTGAAAGAAAACCCTCAGGATGGTGGTATTTAGTGTATCCCATTCTGAACCTAGATTATGGATTGCGAAAAGAAAAACACTCTCCATTACCTTTACGGACAAGGACTACGATGGAATTATCCTAGATCATGATGATCCACTTGTCATCTTAAGGATAATATCCAATACCGAGGTCTACCGTATTTTTGTGGATCAAGGAAGTTTAGTAGATATTATGTTCTTGAATCTTTATCAGAAGCTAGAGCTTTCACGATCAGACTTGACTCCCTATGATGGGAAACTGACAGGTTTGACGGGTGAAAAAATCGCCCTGGTAGGTTACTATGAAACCCACTTGACTCTGGAATCTTCTAAACTATTTAAGATGGTCAAGGTAAAGTTTTTAGTAGTGAATTACCCTTCGGCCTACAACGTTATCTTGGGCCACCCTGCTCTAAATGCTTTCAGTGCCATGGTGTCTACCGCCCACCTATTAATGAAGTTTCTGAATAAGAACAACAAGGTTGTCACTGTAAAAGGCGGTCAAGTTGTTGCTAGAAAATGCTATAATGAGAGTTTAAAGATATGTCGAGCTCCCAAGAAGACGATAGCACGCATCTCTAGCACAACTTTAAATCAAGTTAACATCCTTATGATCGAGCTAGACGTTCGTGAAGAGATCCGAGGTATCAGACCCCAGTCTGAAGGAGAGTTGTTTCCACTTCAGCTAGGTGACAAGCCTAATCAAGTCACCAAGATAAGCACAAACTTGGAAGAATAGGAGAGATGCCAACTAATAGAGCTCTTGAAGAAAAATAAAGACCTATTTGCTTGGACGTCCTCCGACATACCTGAGCTTGACCCCACCTTCATCAGTCATCGTTTATCTATTAAACGGGATGCGAAGCCAATCTCCCTGAAGAAAAGAAAAGTTGGCCCTGAGAGACAACAGATCATCCCACACAACAAATACAGATGACCTTCTCACAAAGCCTAGAGCAAGTTCACTTGTTCCATCAGAAGATCTCGACTAAAAAAGTTTCATGGTTATAGGCTTAGATTCTCCATTTGCTAAGAATACGTCACTTAAAGAAGATTTTTAGCATTACTAAAGCAAGCATTGATAACCAGTAATGTAGAACATCATGCCCAATCACACCCAATTTTTATTTAAGTGCCAAGGCAGCAAATATATTACAAAGAAGTGTTATTTATCACTTTGGTCCGATATTACCTCAGTCAGTACTTCGGCTTGAAACAACTCGCAAGGTTACCACACTTTGGCGAGGTTTGAGGAATCCAAGGTTTGAAGAGGATCAACTATTTTGACATTAATACATGATAGCCAAACAGGAGAATCCACTTGACCACCCTCTAGGGGCAAGCAGTGCATTCAAGGGCCTTAACCCGTGCCCATGTGAGCCGTACCTTAGATGACTAGACAGGAAAATCCACTTGACCATTGCCTAAGGTCAAGGAGCACATTCAAGGGTTTTTACTCGTACCCTTATGCCATTACGGTACCTGCCGTGAGTTGTCTTATGTTAAACAGGTTGTGCAACAAAAAAAATCCTAAGTCTAAGGAAAATTCGCGCAATAAACCATAAGCATTAAAAGACCCCGACTAAGGACCACTTAAATTATACCAATGTCGCGAGGGATCCTAAATATCAAAGTAATTGGTGACGGACCCCGAACAAGGTTTCTCCTTTATACCTGAGCCAAACAGGTTTCCAGCGCTAAAATACTTTTGACAATGAACCTCAGGCCAAGGTTTTGAATCATACCTAAGTCAGGTGGGATCCCAAAAATCTAATATTATTAATGAAGGACCCCGGGTAAGGTTTAGTTTTGCCTAAGTCCAGAATTTCGAAGGCTCAATATTATGGGCATCAGACATTGGACTAAGGTGTTGATTTTGCCTAAGTCAAGTGGGATTCTAAGTGCAAAAATGATTTTTAGTGTAGGACCTCAGACAATGCCTCATTTTTAAATTATGCCTAAGTTTGATATGTTCAATGAGATGAACATAGGACCCTGGACTAAGGTTTTAAATTATACCTAAGTCAAGGGAAATCCTAAGTGCCAAAACATTTTGGACGTTGGACCCTGGACCAAGGTTTCAATTAAAATTTTCTTAAGTCCTCTGAGTGCTTAGAAATTTGGGTAGACCATGGAAAAAGATGTAAACACGGCAACAATTCTGCCTCATTCTACAAACCCCGGCTACACCCAATGTCCACTTATGGCCAATTGACGCATGGACCATGTTCGGACTACGACTCAAGATTAAACGCCTCCAGATTAGAACTCATAACCCTATGGAGAAGCACGAACCACGACTTCAAGTAAAGCACGGATTTCGTCACCCCAGGGCATTGAGACTTGCTGTTTCATTATACTGGCCAAGCGCCAAGTTGGGGACAACTGTTCTAATCGTGATCCGAGATCATGTCCCACGGATCAACCAGGTGCATAGTATGCTAGAGTTCGTCGTTGACACCCCAGCAAGAATTCACTTGTGGTATGTAGTTGAGACCCCTTATGCTACACATGGGAGCAATGTATGACACACCTCGGATGATGAAATGACAATGTAAGTAGAGCGATCCAACTCGAATCCCGACCTTACATGTCAACCCCGGAGGAATACTATGATATATCATGGACCTCGACTTTTTCAAAAACACTGTGAGATCCAGCGTTAAGTCTAACTTGAATCTCTTTGTTCACTGCGTGTTGTGTGCTCCAACTAAACATAAGTACCTTAACACTTAACTGCATAGCTGGCAAAATGGGCGGCCAACTCGAACCCGCTAAAATGCGGGGCGGTTCACTGTTTTAAAAACGGGGTTGGAAGAGCTAACCCACCCCGCTTTAAGGTGGGTTGGCGGGTTGGCCGCATAAAAAATAAAATGAGAAAAAATAGATGAGTTGATGGGTAAACCTGGTTTAACTCGCCTAAAAAAATAAAAAAAATAAATATAAAAAATCAATAAATACTATAAAAAATAATAAATAATAATGGTAAAAAATTTCAAACTACATATCTAAAATATAATTTTTAAAATACTCTAATTAAATATTCAAACATAAATTATATAATATCAAAGAGTTTTTCATTTATAGTATTACTTATTATTATTTAAAAAAAAAAAACAACTCATAGGCCAACTGACTCATCTTAACCCGCGGGTTATGCGGGCGGGTTATCTTGCGTTGGAAAGAAATATGGGTTCAATCTTGAACCCAACCCGCAAAAAAAAATGGTTGGCGGGTTGAGCCCGCAGTTGAACTCGTTTCTTGTCATTTACTTAACTGTCTCATCTAAGCGTCAAGTTAAGAGCAACTGCTCTGGACCAAGATTTTAGGTTATGTGTACAGGAGCAACCCTGACCCACTAGAATAATACTCAGATATTACTACGCACTATCTTGATGAGTATATCTGCCTATTTATTAGGCATAAATCTCTCAAGTATCACAGATAGATATGAAAGCCAATTATATCCCACACAAATAGAAAAATTAGTTAAAATGGATCACAATTCCTAATGGATTCTAATCCTAAATATATGCATTTAACACTGATTGCGCTTATCCTAAAACGCTCCTATAAATGCCTTATTAGGTCTCAAAAGTAGGCATCACCTCTAATGTACAGAATGTCCTCATTGTACACGGTCTAACTTGAGTTTCAAAGTGCCTTTTGTAGATACCCACCCCCTCGCACCACCGCTGCTGCTGTGTTACGGAGGAGTCCACCTTCAACCATCACTACATGTCTATTTTAGGTATCCATCTAAATTTACTTCAGAACACTTATCATCTTCTCAATTGAGGGAAAACTATTTTTTTTTTTTTGCTGGGAAAATATATGAATTTATCTTCACATTCATCTCACAAATAAATAAAATAATATAAATGCAAAGTACAAAAGATAAAAATATTTATTTTTTGAAATGATAAAAAAGTATAGAAAGATTAACAATAGATTTTTCATATGAGAGAAATTCTTAAATGCTCTCAGAATAATCACACAATTCTGTAAATTATAAAATTTAGTACAAATATTACTTGTGTAAAATAGAGTCTACTAAAACTTTATAGTAATAATTTTTGGAGTGAGTTCATAAAATATTATTTAAGGATGAATAAAGTTTTCTTATTGCATATACAACTCTTATTATTAAATTTATAAAAATAGGAAATTTAAATTGTGCCAAGAAGCACAAGTAAGGTGTTTGGAGATTAGATAAAATCAATTTTGAAGGAAAAATCGAACCAATTTAATCTAATTAATATTTTCATATTATTATCCGATTAGTTTGGTTCAAATTGTAAAACTAATTCAATTAATATAATATAGATCAGTTTGGATTGTATCAATTTTTTAGTTTTTTTTGTCTTTTTTTTTAATATTCAAATTCATTAAAATTTATCAAAATATGTAAACTTAATTGATAAAAATACAACAAATATAAGTCCAAGTTAATTTATCAAAATTTAAATTCAAATTTTAAATACAAGTCCAAACTAATTACCAATTTTACCATACATGTCCAAATTATGAAATTAAAGACGAAATTAGTTTTGACTTGGAATATAATGGTAAAGTTTTTAAAATAAGTATGAGTAGTAAAGTAATTTCACATGTAAAATATTATTTCAAAATATATATATAAATTTTTGGTTTGGATGAAATTTGATCAAATTCAATTATTGTTTTTTAAATTTTATCTTTTCATTCTTTTTGTTATTTGATTTTTAATTCTTTAGTTTATTTTTTTATTTGGTTGAATTAATTTGACTTTGAAGACCCATAAAAGACATAACTGTACTATACAAGTGGCATAAGTAGGGTAATCTACTATCTATTTACTATTAATACAATTAAAAAGTTTCACTAAAGGACAAAATTACATGTGTCATCCTTTTCTTTAAAGGTAGCTTCTAATGATAAGTGTCATCTTCTCTTTCTATATACATGTTTAATTTAACTTTATTTTGAATTTTTAAATATTTTGATCAATTTAAATGTATGTAATCTTTAATAATTAAATATATTTTTTGTATTTGATATTTAATAAATAAATAGAAATATTTTATAATAATTTAATATTTAATATTTAAATAAATATTTACAATTTAATACTAAATAATTAAATAGAAATATTTTATAATAAAAAATATTTAAAAATCTCCTATTCAACATCAACTAATCTACTTATACTAATAATACATTTCAAAGTTCCTACTACAAGTTAACATTATGATGTCTTTTCATTAAAGGAGACATATGTCATTTTTTTATTTAAAGAGTCATATGTTATCTTTTCATGTAAAAGACCACGACTATTTATTCCACATATCAAATTTTTATAAAATGTTTTTCAAACCACATGTGTGACATTTGTGAGTTAAGAAATAATTAATTAAAAATATTTTATAATAAAAACATTTAATAATTATAATATATTGTTATTTATAAAATAATATTTTAATATTAAGATATTTAATAATTAATGATACTAATTAATAATAAAATACATTTTTAATATTAATAATTAATAATTAAATAAAAATATTTTATAAAAAAGATTCAAGAATTAAATAAATTATTATTTACAAATAATATTATAATATTTATATTTTAATATTAAAATATATTTTAATATTTATATTTTCTTTGGTATTTACATTTTTATTATGTTTTTAATATTGATATAAGCTCTTCAATACACTTTTTTTTAATCTACATTTTGATACACTTAGTGGTTATGGTGTTATTATTGTTACATATTCAAGATAAATTTATTGATAGGACAACATAAGATAATTTTATACTATTCATTTCACGTGTTGGATTCACACACAATTTTTTCACTTTCATATGTGTCACGTGTGAATGCAAAGAAGAGTGTGGGTGAAACCAATTACGTAGGTAAGTGATTTAAAACTAGTAATTTTTGTTGTTAAATAATCATTTTATTTACAAATGAAGTAGTATTTTTGCTAATGTTTCCAAAGGTTTGTTAAGTGATAAATCATTAATACTCAAATTATATTGTTATATCTCAAATTGATAATATCAGTGATATTTTTAGACGAATAAACAAGAAAGTGACTATAAATGATGATAAAATTTTTACATTAGTGATAAGTTTGGTATATCCTTTAAAAGAATGTGAAAGTTTATGATATGACTATTTATTTTTATGATGATATATGTTTCCTATATATATATATAAGGGACATATCTAATGAGAGAAATTTTTATTGTAAAAAAGTGAGAGGAGCAAATTTTGATCATATAACTATACATAGATGGTTAAAAGTAAAAGTTACTTAAAGGTCATGTGACCACTTAAAAAAGTCACATGCATTTATGTTCTAATATTAGTCATTCTTATAAGATCTAATGATCAAGTTTCACTTCTCTTAAGTACTCATTATAGTCTTACCAAATATATTTTATATATATATATATATATATATATATATATATATATATATATATATATATATATATTTTTAATTGTTAAGTAAAAGTATTTTCTTTTTGTCGAAAAATAAAGATGCCAAAAGGGCTCAATTCACTTAACCCGCAAAAAATAACCAATTGGTTACATTTTACAACCCATTTTTAGACAGATAATTTTAACTTGATTTGTATAACTCATGAATAATGGCAGGGGTAGGCCAGGTTGACCCATTGGCCACTTTTTTTTTTGGGTGGCAGATTAGATAGGTCAGCACCTAACCCGACATTTTTTAAAACTTTTTTATTTAATATTTGTCGGGTTGACCTGTCTAATCCGCCAACCCATCATTATCTTATTTTTTTATATTTGTCAGGTTGATCTGCATTTTGATACACTTGGTAGTTATGGTGATATTATTGTTGCATATTCAAGATAAATTTATTGATAAAACAAAATAAGATAATTTTATACTATTCATTCCATGTGTTGGGTTTACATGCAATTTTTTTTCACTTTCATATGTGTCATTGTGAATGCAAAGAAGAGTGTGGGTGAAGCCAATTACATAAGTAAATGTTTTAAAACTAGTAATTTTTGTTGTTAAATAATTATTTTATTTTCAAATGAAGTAGTAGTTCTGTTAATGCTTCTAAAGATTTGTTAAGTGATAAATCATTAATACTCAAATTATATTGTTATATCTCAAGTTGGTAATATTAATGATATTTTTAGACAAATAAAAAAAAGAGATTATAAATGATGATAAAATTTTTACATTAGTGATAAGTTTGGTATATCCTTTAAAAGAAGGTGAAAGTTTATAAGATGACTATTTATTTTTATGATAATATATGTTTCTTATATATATATATATATATTATTTATTGAGATGAGTTTTTATTGTGACAGATTGAGAGAAGTAAATCTTGATCATACAATCATACATGAATGATCAAAATTAAAAGTTACTTAAAGGTCATGTGACCACTTAAAAAAGTTATATGCATTTATGTTCTAATCTTGACCATTCATGTAAGATCCAATGATCAAGATTCACTCCTCTCACCTCTTACAATAAATACTCATCTCACTAGATCTACTTCATATATATATATATATATATATATATATATATATATATATATATATATATATATATATATATGACATATCTAGTGAGAGAAGATTTTACTGTGAGAGGGTGAAATGAGTAAATATTGACCATACAAACATACATAGGTGGTCAAAATTAAAAGTTACTTAAAGGTCATGTGACCACTTAAAAAAGTCACATGCATTTATATTCTAATTTTGACCATTCATGTAAGATCCAATGACCAATATTAATTTCTCTCACCTGTTATAATAAATACTATTCTCACCAGATACGCTCCCTATATATATATACACTTTAATTGTTAAATAAAATTATTTTCTTTTTGCTAGAAATAAAGATGCCAAAAGGGGTCAATTCATTTAACCCTAAAAAAAAAAAATCAGTTGGTTACATTTTGCAACCCATTTTTAGACATGTAATTTTGACCTGACTTGTATAACTCATAAATAATGGCGGGAGTAGGCCAAGTTAACCCATTGATCACTTTTTTTTTTCTTTTTTTTTTGTGACAAATTAGATAAGTCAACACTTAAACCAACATTTTTTAAACTTTTTATTTAATATTTGTAGGGTTGGCTTGTCTAATCCCGTCAACCCATCATTTTCTTATTTTTTTATATTTTAAACAAGTTGACTTGTTAATTAGTCATAATTTTTACATTAGTGATAAGTTTGATATATAACCTTAAAAATAAGGTAAATATTTAAAAGATAAATACTTATTTCTATGATAGTATAAGTTTCTTATTTGTGGGAGTATATTATATATACATTTTAAAGACATACCTTTTATTGTTAAACAACTTTCTCACATGAAATAGTATTCCTATTAAAGCTTGCATAATTTATATAGAATTTGTTAAATGATAAATTGTTAAGTCTTAAATTATATTATTATATTTGAAGTTGATATTATTGACAGTATCTTTTAGAGAGAAAAAAGTAATATGGAGATAATTTTTGCAATAAAAAAAACTAGAATAAGAAGATAAGAATCATTAACCTTTACTTACGAAGATAATAAAAGGCTAGAGAGTCTTCTTTCTTATCAAACACAGAGAATATATAAATGATGTCAACGAAGTTGAAAGAAAGGAGAATGCTGAGTATTGGACAAGAGTCATGTTCTTTTTTTTATGTTAATTTTTTTTTTCATATATTTATATTTAAAATGGTATTTTAACTTGGAAAAAATTATCCAAAATGAACGATGATTTTATGATAATTATAATTATAATTATAATAAATAAGAAATGATTAATTGTTAAGTTTTTAATGTAATTTATAATAATTTACTATTACATTTTTTCAAAATGGTTAAACAAATATTTATATTTAATTAAAAAAATGTTATTACTTAAACGCTACTAATACTTGAGTTCATTATTTTAATTTTTAAAAAAATAGTTATAATTAATTAGAAGAAATATATGATGAATACTTTTTGATTTTCTAAATTAAATAATTAATTGAACGAAAAAAACTTGAAAATGAATAGAACTTGGTTAGTTTTGTTGTATATTATATAATGTTGGATAAATGTTTTTATTTTTTTATTTGGAGTTGATTTTTTTTAAAACAAGTGAAGCTAAATTAGATGCTTATTAAATGTTTAGATTTTTTTTGTTTTTAAGAGTATTCTGCACCTGATAAGTGAGAGACTAATATCTCAGAATTCGATCTTAAAATATAAAATTTAAAATAATCATTGTAATGCATGAAAAGAGATTTTGAATAATATATTATAATTGTTAAATACATTTTTGAAATATTGTTTCATTAGTTTTTTATATTTTATTAATTTTTATTTAATAGTTATACCCTTTGAACTTCTAATTTAATTAGATAATGATCAATTAGATTACTATTTACATAATAATTTGGACTCTTAATTAAAGTTTTTATTTTGAATCAAATAGTAACTGTATATGAAAATAAATAAATTTATATAATAAAATTAAATTAAATTACTATATATAATAATAATTTGTTATGAGTTGTTATCCTTTCATTGCACGGGTCAAAACGCCTGTTCAATACAAAGCGAAAGAAAACTGGGTTGGATTTGGAGGTTTTATGATATGTGGTTTTGACGAAAGATTGCACAAACATTACTATTATAGAAGTCACAAGTAAAACTAGAAAGTCCTCGATTGAACAAGTTTTAATTCTTCACGGAAAGCGTCACTAGCGAAAGGATTTTTCCTGCCTTTTTTTTCTTTCTTCTTAAGAAATTAGTATAAAGCTGTTTGACATTCAAACCCACATGTTAGTGTTCTTCAGAATCAATGGAAGTTTGCAACTTAGTCAAGCCTCAAAATGTTGATGCATCTTCTTTCCTTCAAAAACTTGGAAGTTGTAACTTGTACAGCTTATTTTTCTGTTTCCGAAGAAAGAAAGTATCACCTGGAGGAAAGATCACACGATAAAATCCAAGAAGCTATAGCACTAGCCACTAAGGATAAGAAATGAAAGAGTTTATCACTTTCAAAGTAATGTGTCTTTACCTATCACTTATGTCTGTTTGAAAAATATTTCTGTAAATTTTATTTATATAAGTTGTGTGGATTAAATTAATTAACAAATAATATATTATTATTATTTAATATAAAATAATTATATAATATAATTTTTATATAATTATTTTAAAAATAATTAATTTAATCCACACAACTAAATAAATATCGCCTACTTACATATTTCTCCCCTCTGAAAAGGAAAGAGATCTAATTTGATGTTAACGATGGAAATTAACTATTCGTGAGAATCGTGACGCCCAAGAAAAGAGACCTTAAAATGTTGCACTGAGCTGTTTTCTAACTAGAACATAGATTATATTAGTATTATAGTACCATTATACGGCTGCAATTTCTGGGCATGCATCAAATTTCAACAACTTTGCTCATTTTTTTGTCAATGTTTAAAGTGCTCCAACCAATTTTACATTTTATAACTGATTAATTATTTTTTAAATTTTATTATTCTATGTAAATATTATTAATTAAATTTTATAAAAAAAATTATATGTATAATTATTTATAATAAAAAGATTAATCTAAATTCTTTATATGTGAATCTGTATGTATTAACAATTAATATTTTAAATTTTTTTATATACAATAAGAATTATACCTATTATCTATTATGTAGGTTACATGTAATAAATTAAGATTATTAATTTATTTTAATAATAAATTAATGACATTTAACCATAGAATACATGTGCTCCCAAAAAAATTCCAAAAAAATTAGGAACACTATAAAAGTTTCCATTTTTGTGGGATCTCAAAGTTCCTTCACACTATTTGCCTAGTGATTGAGATTTCTGGGTATTGCCGTCTTAGTTTTAATATCCCAGACAAACAGTTCAGGGGAGGAAGCCATATTGCATATTACAATGCCAAGATGGGAAGATCACGTATTCACATGCTCCTTTCCCACATGGTCCAACGAAAGGGCTGCCTCGTGGTGCAACCACTATATTAAAAGATAAATATATCACACCAGACTTCTTTTTTTCCACTTTTTTTATTCTGTACGTTTGAGTCATTAAAAAAAATGTATGAGAGCTTATTACTAATTCACACTTGTGAAGAGGAATGAATTTTGGTCTTATTACTAATTCGTAGATGGCAGTGGAATGCACTTGTGGTTAAAATTGATAAATGTTATGGTTATGCACTTGAATCCTAGTGCTCCTGACTTGATCATGACAATGTTGTATGTGAGAAACTAACAACTTGTGAATAGGTTTGACAAATTTGACTTCATTGCTTTATTTGCTCACATTACTTGGTTACTTGTTTTCAGTTCAACACAGGATTATATTAAATTTCAAAGATGTAGTGGGAAATGCTAGCTTGTACATTAGTCTGGTACATTTAATGCCATCCTGCTGTTATACTACATGATAAATTGTTTGAAAATTCATCACCAAGATTGTTAAAGAAATAAACAATGCATTTAGAAAAATGACCTTGATCCTTGATGCTTTTTGGGAGAGTAAATTTGTTTGTGGCAAGTATTTGAATTTTATAACACTAGCTTTGGAATGTTTATTCCAAGGAAGACAAAGAATAGAGATCTCTTTATGTTTAATCTTTATGTCTAATCTTTCAAGCTATGTGAATATATTTTTTAAAAAAATAATTTTTTTGTTTTTTAGAATATTTTTTACTTGATAGATGAGAGACTAATATCTTAAAATTTGGTTAGACGCTTAAAATATAAAATTTAAAATGACCATTGTAATGCATGAAAAAGATATTTTGAATAATATATATTATAATTGTTAAATACATTTTTGAAATTTTGTTTCATTAGTTTTATACTTTATTAATTTTTATTTAATAGTTATATTCTTTGAATTTCTAATTTTATTAGATAATGATCAATTAGATTATTATTTATATAGTAATTTGGACTCTTAATTAAAGTTTTTATTTTGAATAAAATAATAATTGTATATGAAAATAAATAAATTTATATAATAAAATTAAATTAAATTACTATATATAATAATAATTTGATATGAGTTGTTATCCTTTCATTGCACAGTCCCATTATTCATTCAATCAAAATACGTCTAATTTTATTTAACTCATTTACAAAATCATTTTGTATGTCGCAAAAATGTTACAGTCACATATAAGATAATTTGACATCTCTCTCACGTTATCATATAGTAAAAATATGGTGTACGTATTATGGTGTACATAAAACATTTTCTTTCATTGCACGGGTCAAAATGCCTTTTCAATATAAAGCGAAAGAAAATTGGGTTGGATTTGGATGTTGTATGATATGTGGTTTTGACTAATATTGTGTTTGAATATTTTTTTATTAATGGAACGGAACATAATATGTGGGGATGAATCGAAAATGGAAGAGAAAGAATGAAACATAATTACATTTTAATTTGTTTAGAAGATTAATAAGAGAACGGAACGGAAATGGTTCTATCTCAATTTTGAGGGAAACAAAAATTAAGCCTTTGAAGGAAAGTAGCGATGGATCTACATGTAAATGAGTGGGGACGTATGCCCTCACTCTACTTTGAAACTTTTTTTTGACCTTATATATGTATATGTCTTTTTTTATTTTTTTATATGTGTAATTTTTGCCCTCATACCCTCACTTCTAACTATTTTTTTTTAATGATTGTTTAGTTACATACATAAAGAAAGAAATGTTTGATAGCAATGATAATGAAAAAATCATTCAATATTTTTAAAATATGAAAATACGAAATGAACAATTATAAATTGATCTTTCATAATTTTATATTAATACATTTTTTAATATATAAATATAATTATTGAAATTCTTTTTATACTTCTGTATTAATAGTATTATTTTTGCCCTAATTACTTAAAATTTTTGGATCCGTCACTGAAGGGAAGAGAAGGAAAATTGTTTCTACTGTGTTCCTTTCACTTCTTATGTATTTCAACACTCTTAAATATGAAAAGTTAATTTCTTTCTGATCATTTTATTTCTTTTATTTTTGTTATCTATCATCCAAACATATTGTAAAGATTGCACAAACATCGGTATTATGGAACTCACAAGTAAAACTAGGAAGTCCACGATTGAACAAGTTTTAATTCTTCACGAAAAGCGTCACTAGCGAAAGGATTTTTCCTGCATTTTTTTTCTTTCTTCTTAAGAAGTTAGTATAAAGCTGTTTGACATTCAAACCCACGAGTCCTGTTAGTGTTCTTCATAATCAATGGAAGTTTGCAACTTAGTCAAGCCTCAAAATGTTGATTTATCTTCTTTCCTTCAAAAACTTTGAAGTTGTAACTTGTACAGCCTATAGAGTCATATTTTTCTGTTGACACCTCCGGTGGAACATAAAATATATGTCCATGGGTGGCTCTGAAAATTATTTTTCTTTTATCTGACTTAATTCTAATTTTTGATTATGTAGTAAATTATCTATTCTTTTTAAATGATAGTTTATTCTTTTAATATCTCTTTTTTTTTCTTGATTAAGTCTTTTGGTTTCTATATAACATCTTAATCTTTCTCATAATTTTTGTAGAGTGCTTGTTGTACATTGTATTTGTATTTTTAGTTCTATTTGTTTCCTAATATTTTTCATTCTTTTAGTACTTAGTTCTGATACCAAAATTGGTCCCAATTTTTTTTTTTGATATTTTTATATTCTTTGTTTCAAATATTGAGTTAAATCATTTACTTGAATTGCCAATTTATTTATTTCATCTTTTTCATTAGTTTTTTCTGGTTCACTAAATCTAATCGGCTTTGGAATTTGTTTTTCTTTAAATTCCAATAATTTTGATTTATTTATAAAAATTCTAATTATGTTATTTTATTTTTTTAGGATAAAAAATTTTTCCTATGTCTGTGAACAAGTATGAAATATATATTTTATCATTATCTTTAAAAGTAATACTATGATGTGAATTTGTTAATGTATAGCTAACACAATAAGTTATTGAGAAAATTTTATCTCTTGGTTTCATTAAATTTTTCTTAGGAATTTAAGTTCTAGTGTTAGAGTTTGTTCTAATCTCTGAGTATTTAAGAGTATTCTAATATTTGGTTGTACTTCAAATTTTAGTTTTTCATAGGCTAAGTTTCCTTCTATTACTCCTAATATCTTATCTTTTGGATTATTAATTCGATCATCCTTTAGAGTTAGTTCTATAGGTGAATAAATTTCTTCTTGAAAAGTTAATTTAATTAATACTTGTACTGCTCTTATATGAATATATCCTATTTTCTTCTATCTTCTTTTTTCTTTATTTTTCCTCTTAATTCCATAAGTTTTTTCTTATTTAATAATTGTAAGCACATATTTTTTGTGTATCTGCTATATCTTTTAGTGTTTCATTATTTAATTTACCATAATAAATGATATTTTTTCTCTGATTAAATCTTTTTAATATTCCTCCAAGATTTCTTTTCATATTTGCATCTTTTGTTAAATCTAATTCTTCTTTTTGTATTTTCTTGAAAAGAGATTTATTTATTAAAATACTTCCTTCATAATTTCATACTTCTTCTTCAGTATATAGATGTTCTATATCATCTATTTTTTCTATCTCCATTTATATTATTTTGTTTAAATAATCTTTTATAGTATGAATACTTAAATTAATTTTGGAATTTCTGTCTTTTTTGTCTTTTAAGGTTATAACTAATTTTTCAAATTTAATTTTATATGGTTTTATTGCTTCAAGAAAATCTATTCCTAATAATAATTTAGTATTTGTTTGGTCTACAACATATAATTCAGTTTGAATCTTTGTTTCCGAGTTAAAATAAACTTCAATGTTTGTTTTCTC
The DNA here is from genome assembly GCA_029884595.1 of Ormosia semicastrata. Classification (NCBI taxonomy): domain Eukaryota; kingdom Viridiplantae; phylum Streptophyta; class Magnoliopsida; order Fabales; family Fabaceae; genus Ormosia; species Ormosia semicastrata. The sequence goes on along the minus strand of JAQQTO010000026.1, from coordinate 8,899,741 downwards.
TTTAAAAGTCTTTTCTTCTTAATTAAATTGTACTATTGTTTTAGGTATAATTTCTTCTATCTTACTTGTTAAATCTTTACTTACATAGCTAAGACTCGATCCAGTGTCCATAAGTACAGGCATGATAATTCCATTTACTCTTCCGAATACATGATATTGACTATAATTATTTGGGATGAGTTTAATGAACATACTTGATCTGGGATTAAGGATTTCTTTCACAGCTGCTACCTTGTTTTGTTGTTCTAAAGCCCACTACTGCTTCCGTGATTGAATTGATTAAGTTGATTTGGTAATTTGAGGAAAGTAGAATGATCAAGAGAATTAAGTAAGGATAAGGAAAATTTATTGATAAATTATGAGTACAAGGGTTTGGACACACTCTCAAGTGTCCGAGATCTCATGAGAGACCCACAAAGTTTTCTGAAGAAAACTATCTCAACTGAGATTTTTTCAAATCTGAAAAACTCTGCTCTGCCTCAACATAAGAAGTCTTATTTATAGACTAAGATAGCTTTAAAGCTATTTACAGAAGTATCCTTACAAACGTAAGTGCTTACCCCAGACACTTAATAATTTACATAGTGACGTAAAGACTTACATCACTCTTCTATTATTGCTTCATCCGACTACTCGTCTCCTTTAATTGTGTCGGCCACTTCTTTGCCTTTTATGCAAAGTTCACATGTGTGGTTCTCACTAGTCCTTATCATTGCACATAGGCCTTTAAGGACAGCTGGCCTATACTCCATTAGTGGTCCTTGTAGTGCGTAAAAAGGAAATTTGAAGCTTGTCAGGAGATTCATATCTTTCTCATTTATTACTTTACCACTCATTTTGCTGAGTAATAAAGTTATCAGTCCTTTATACAGTGTCTTGATAAAAGATTTACTTCCAATGCTCTGGCATTGTGAGTAAATACTGGCAAGTTAATTTGTCAGCATCTGAGTAATTTGCTCTTCTTCAGGGATTACACCAGTTGGCTCGTCTTTGAGTGGAAAATTGTTGTTACTTATTCTCACATAGACTAAGTGCTTTGCTTGTTGTTTGGTAATAAAGTTTGGATAGGCTGAGTAGAACTTCAGGAAAATACTTCGTTCCTTTGCAATATTCTTCTTGAAATTCTGAACTGTTTCTTTAAAATTATGAAGAAAAAAGTTAATTTCTTCTAAATTCAAACTTAAATAAAGACAATCAATAGGCCCAAATTGGAACATATTGAAGGCCAATATTTGTGGTGCTCCGGGGAGAATGATTACTTTGATTCTAAAGAGCTTTTGGTCAACCATATAAAAACAATTAACCTTTTCTTTATCATTCCAGTTAACAAGTCTTTTAAGATTTTCCCAAAAGTTTTCTTCTGGGAATTGGATCTGCAATTCATGTTATTTTCTGGAAGTAATTTGAAAATTATCTAGAGAAGAATGGATTTTCCCTAGAAATTTAAGTGATGATTGCTTTACCGGTGGATTCTTGGCTACTTCTGAAAAAGTTCTAGGTCCAAGATAAATTTCTTTTTCTTTTCCTTTTTCTGAGTTTTCTTTTAACGCCATTTATACTTCTTTTTTAGTTGAATATGATTTGTGTAGAACTCCCGAAATATTCTGGCAAAATGGTGCTGCTTTGAACCATTCATCATAAATTCCTGAAAATGGTCCATTAAAAATCATGTACCACTTGTTAGTTTTTTTTTCTTCTTGCTGAAATGCTTCTTCAAGAAAATTTTCTACTTTGAGTTGTAACTTCAGAACTTTAATATATGCTTTTAATGAGTTCTAGTTCCTTCAGCTTTTGACTTTTTAGTGCTTCTTTAAGTTCCAGCTGTTGCTTAATCATTCCTAGTGTACTTCGCTCCATTCTCTGGATAATATATCTGCAATGATGTTCTTTTCTCCCTTAATATGTGAAATTGAGTAATTATATTCAGATAGCTTCATTTGCCATCTAATTAGTCTACCTTGCTTGTAAGTTCCTTTGTGATTAATATTTTTAAAACCTGCAACATAGGTTGAATAAGTTCAAACAATAAATTCTTTGTCGAGCACATAAATTCGATGTTTTTCTAACATTCAAATTAGTGCCAATGTTTCCTTTTCATGTGTAGGATAATTAATTTCACCGTCTGAAAAAGTTCCAGACAAGTATCTATATAGTAATTCTTTCTTTTGACTAGGGGGTTTTGCTTTTATAACTCCACCCCAATGCTCATTGGATGTGTCAGTTTCAATAATAATTAAGTCATCATCTGAAGGATGATATAACTCAGGAAGATCCTAGCATAAGTACTTTAATTTGGTAATTATTACTTCGCCTTGCTCAGTCCACGACCAGAGGGCATCTTTCTTTAGTTTTTGCTGAAGTAACTTTCTTTCTGCAGCAAAATTCTCTATAAAACCTTCATTTGAAATGTACGTTAGTAGACCAAAAAACCTTTGTAAATCTTTTTTATCCTTTTATTTAGTTGTAAAATTTTGAAGTTTTTCTAATACATGCTTTTGTATTATTATTTTTCTTTTTTCAATTTCTAATCCTAAATAATTGATTCTATTTTGTGCTAAAACAGTTTTTTTCTTACTTAGAACTACTCCATGTTCTATACATATATTGAGTACTAATTCTATCTTTTTAAAATGATCATTTAAATCTTTATTAGTAAACACTAATATATCATCAATATAAAATAAGACAAAAATCTTTAAAATATTTGAGTATTGAATCTATTCTTCGTTGAAAAATACCTGGTGACTGTTTCATTCCCATCAGAACTACATTCCATTCATACTGTCCTTGAGGACAACTGAATGTTGTTAATGCTTTAGATTCTTTCGTAAGTCATATCTGGTAGAAACCTGACTTACAATCAAAAGTACTAAACCAATTTATGTTTCTTATTCTTTCAATAATTAAATCTTTTCTAGGGAAATAATATGCATCTCCTTCCACGACATCATTCATTTGGTTATAATTAATTATCATTCTTCTTTTACCTCTTTTTATTTCGTTATGATTCTTAACATAGAATGCTGGTGATGAATGTTTACTTTTTAATGGTTATATTAATTCTTTATCTTTTATTTCCTTAATATCTTTTGCAAATTTATCCCTATATTATTTTGTATAAATCATAGGTTTACACTTTATTTTTTTTACTGGATCTTTTAGTTTTAGTTCAATTAATTCTATATTTTTATTATTTATTTTTGGATCCAAAGGATTTTCACTAGATGTTTTGTCTAAAAGTTCCTCTACATAAGCTGTAATTTTTCTTCCTGGTTATAAGTTAATTAATATATAGTGAATTTTTCGACATACTACCTCAACTATCTCATTACATTTCAGCTTGCTAAACTCTGATTATTTTTTAGAATAAATACATTCAGAAAAATGAATGATTGAAATTTCAATTATTTCTCTTAATTGTTTTCTTTGAATATATGGTGTTTTTAGTGATATGTATTATAAGTATTGACAAAAAGGTGAATATAAACGTAAGAAATTATTTCCTAAAATCATATATAGACAAATTTCTTGTTGATATATAGTTGGGACAACAAATAATATCTCTTGAATTTTCAAAGTAATTCGTTTTGCTATTAAATGTGGAGGATGTACACATCCATCCGCAATTTGAATTTTTAATGATTTTTTTAATTTTTTCCATTTTTCAAATAATATTTTTATTGCTAAACAAATACTTGCATCAGTATCTATATAAGTTTCGGTTTCTTTATTATTTTTTTAATAATAATTTTAATATAAGTACTATTCAAATTCTATTTCTTCTGAAAATAATTCATATTCTGAGTATTCATATATACTATGTTCTGTATTACTTAGTTATTCTTCTATGATTCTAAATTGTATATTTTATATACTCTTTTTATTACTTTTGATTTTTCTTTAAAATCTTTTTCTTTCTTTTGAGGACATTCATTTGTATAGTCTCCTTCAACATTACATATCCAACATACATATTTTTTTTTTCTTTTTGGACAATATTTTCTTGGTGTGTGTCTTTTTCTTCTAAAATATTTTCTTTAGTATTTTTATAAGCTTTTTTCTAGGGCAAGTCTTTCTTAATCTTGGTTTTTTCTTATAATACCTTTTTCTCTTTGTAGCTTGATTACATCCGTAGTTTCCTGGGTTTTCAATTTTTGGTATATCACAACAAATTACATTTTTTCATTTATTTAATTACCTAATTGTTTCTCTTTGTATACATTGTTCTCTTAATGTGTAATAAATAATTTGTATAATTCCTCCTAGAGTATTAGCTATTTCTTTTGGTTGAGTTTGTCAAATAGTTCTTATTTTTGTATTAAGTGGATATGATAATTTATTTATAAAATATCCATATATATTAGTTTTGTATCAGCATTTAACTAATAGTAATATTTTTTATACTCATAAATAAAACTATCTATTTCACACATATTGCATATTTATATTTTATTTAAATATGTTTTTATTTTTTCATGTAGAAATTTATTTACTTTTTCTCTATACTCAAAAGAGTTATATCCTATAAATTATTGATAAATTAGATGCATAATTATCCTGACAAAATCTTGATTATTTCCTATAGTTCTTGCATATTTAAACCATGTTTCGTTACTAATGCTTATTAGAAACCTTTGTACATTTCTTCTGTTTTGTAGATTAATAAATTCTTAATATCTAATAAATTTAATCCGCTAAATCTTTCATTTGTTATTATAAGAAAAGTCATTTCATTAGTCCATTGTAAAAGTATTTTTTCTTTATTTCTTACACAATCAATATTTAGTTTATTTTCTATTCTAAAATTTTCATAACGAGGTTTAAATTATTATTGAATGTTAGTCTTTCTTTCTATCTTTCCTAACATATCCTTGGTTATACATTTTTTTTTTTCATATTTATCTTAATATTCATCTATTTACCCCAATATTTTTTTATTTTCTTTTAGTTTTTGTGTCACTTCATTCATCTTTTTCCATGAATATTTCATCATAATCTGATTGTGATTTTGAAGTACTATAAGTTAATATCACTTCTTCATTTTCTTTTATTTGTTTCTACTTGTTTTACTACTTGTATCTATTTATTATTTTTAACTGTTCTAATAGTTGAATTTTTTCAATATCATTTGATTTCTTTTAATAAGTCTATATATTCATCTTTTATCCCCTTTATGAACTTATTGATTTTAGGAATTTTAAAGGTTTTTGTTCTATAAATTTGATTATTTCCTTAGGTTCAATATTTAGTAATTTTCTAAATCTTTTTTCATTATATATCTATTATTTTGTTCATCTTCTAATAAGTTTTCTAATTGTAAAATAATTTCTTCAATTCGTTAATATTTTTTTCATCAATTTCTTTCTCCTTATTTATATTATTAAGTGTATCTCTAATATTATTTATTCCATTTTGTATTCTATCTCATGTATAATTTGTAATTCTATTAGTATTTTGTATTAAAATAGTTATATTTTTATTAATTTTTTTTATTATTTTAATTAATTTTTATTCATTATTTTAATTTTTTCTGATATTCTTATTATTTTAATACTTTTAATTCGTATTGTCCTTTTATAGAGGCACCGTAGCCTTTAATTTTGGGGTGCACCGGAGAAACTTTCTTTTCTGTTTCCGAAGTAAGAAAGTATCACGTGGAGGAAAGATCACACGGTAAAATCCAAGAAGCAATAGCACAAGCCACTAATTAATTTAATCTATTCAACTAAATAAATATCGGTTACCTAAGTGTTTCTCTTATCTGAAAAGGAAGGAGATCTAATTTGACGTTAATGATGGGAATTAACAATTCGTGAGAATCGTGACGCTCAAGAAAAGAGACCTTAAACGGAAATATTTTTTGTTTATTTAAAATGATAGATGTATATTTATTGTATTTTAATATGAGATAGATATCAAATTAAATAATTGTATGTAATTATAATATTTTTAATGAATATAAAATAAAATTTTAAATAAAAGAAAATTAGATGAATAATGAAACTAAACCTTAAAATGTTGCACAGAGCTGTTCTCTAACTAGAACACAGATTATATTAGGATTATATTACCATTATACTGGCTGCAATTTCTGGGCATGTATGTTTGCATCAAATTTCAACAACTCTGCTCATTTTTTGGCGACGTGTATGGTGCTCCAACTAATTTTACATTTTATAACTGATGAATTATTATTTTTTCAAAATTTTATTATTAAATGTAAATATTATTAATTAAAATTTATACATTTTTTATATATATAATTATTTATAATAAAAAAATTAATGTAAATTTTTATGTGTAAATTTGCATGTATATTAATAATTAAAATTTATAAAAAAATTATATATACACTAAAAACTATATTTATTATCTGTTATGTAAATTACAAGTAATAATTAAAACTGTTAATTTATTTTAATAATAAATAAATGACATTTAACTATGGAACACATGTGCTCCCAAAAATTTCTAAAAAAATCAGGAGCACCATATAGGTTTTCATTTTTCTATGATCTCAAAGTTCCTTCCCACTATTTGCCTAGTGATTGAGATTTCTGGGTATTGCCGTATTTGCTTATACTCTTAAAAGGGGTGTAAATACTGTTTATATCATTTTTAAAAAGTCTTATTAGAGTTTTTGAATATCCCAGACAAACAGTTCAGGGGAGGAAGCCATATTGCATATTATAATGCCAAGATCACGTATTCACATGCTGCTTTCCCACGTGGTCCAACGAAAGGGCTGCCTCGTGGTGCAACCGCTATATTAAAAGATAAATATATCACATCAGATTATTTTTTCCACTTTTTTATTCTGTACGTTTTAGTTATTAATTTAATACAATAAATAGTATATATTAAGCGAAGACTTAATATTTAAAAAAAAATGTATGAGAGCTTACAAAAATGTGATTTAAAGAGGGTGATATACAAATATATTAAATTGAGTCTTTCTGTTAAAAGATTGTTTTTGATTGGGTAAGGTAGATACTGTTTGCTAGTAGATACAAATTATTATACAAACTTTAAACTAAAATTGGTGTGGCATATATTTAATTGTTAAAAGAAGAATAAGACTATTGATACTTTTATTTATTTATTTACATTTCTCATAATTGATTAAAACTTTAATTACTTAAAATATATTTTATTAACTTGTGTTTTTAATTAGTCAATTTTTTTTTCATATATACTTGACTATTTATTCATTGAATTTTTAATATTTATTTATTTTTGCAAATAATTTTTTATTAATATAAATAAAAAATTCTTAATCAATATTATCATTATCTGAACAAAAAATAAAGAGGAAATGAAAAATATCTTCTCTCATCATCTTTGTATTTGTTATTTGCTATTTTTTAATTTTATAACGTGCCATATGTTTGTGTAGACTTAGCCTATACAAATTATATAGACTAAGTAAAGAAAAAGATTAACATGTCGCCATTTATATTAAATAAATGAAGTTTTTACATAAATTTATCTGTAATATATAAAAAATAATAATGTTTCATATTTTTATTAATTTAGTTTACATAACTTATGTAAACTAAGTTTAAAAATATTTTTTCATGATTATGATAGTTAATTTTTTTAATAATTTGATATTATATAATTTAATAATAATGTAAAATAATTTTACATTGATATTAGGGTTACTTGAATTAAGAATTTTGAACTTATTAAATTTTTTTCTATAAATACATATTCATTTTAGGCTTTTTTTATGTTTATTGTGTTTTTAACTCTGTTAAATATAGTTGACATAGTATTATCCAACTTTTTAAAAAACACGTGGTGTGGTAGTAGACAGTTTCCATTTAAAACATAGGATTTGAGTTCAAATCCTTTGTTTTTTCAACAAGTTAACAAAATTTTAATATTTATTAATGTGTATTAATTTAAATGAAAAAAATTTAGATGCTTTAAGTATATAATTTTATATTTGATAATAAAATTTATGTGTATAATAATAATATTTTTTTAAAAAATTCTAATTATACGTCTCTCATTTATGAAGTTGAGAAGACTCTAAAAAAAATTATTATCCACCTTTTCAAAATCTCAGTTTTAACCAAAACGAAATTACCGATAATGACCTCAAACACATGAATCACTTTCATTTGTTGACTTTATAAATGAAAAATATTTTATGTATATCAAAATATATATATTATATTTATATTGTATGTTAATATGAAAAATATATTAATTATTTTATATATAATTATAATATTTTAATAATATATAAAATAATTTTATAAATAAATTAAATAAAATTAAATATATTTTAATTAAATAAATAACGAGACTGGATGTATAATTCTCCTCTACTTTCCAGCGCGTAAAGTGGATTTATCTTTCCCCATGTTCCATTCAGTAGTAAGGAAGACTGGTTCAAAAACACTGACCAGCGACCGGAGAATTGTACTGCTACGAATGGTGACAAAGTGATTTTGTGTTTTGGGTCTTGAGTAACAAAGTGCTTTTGACTTTTTGTAGTTGCAAGAGGCAAGGTTGGTAAGAGTAAAATCTGTGACACGATTGTAAGCCAATGAAGCAGGAAACTGAGAGGAAAATCCCCTGTAAGAACAAGACCAGGTATTAGTATCATCCCTTAATACTGGCCATTAAAAATGATTTTTAAGTCTCTTGAAACTCTATTATTATTACTGATAATATTATGGATTAACAATTTATTACTGTGTTCACTTCAAAAATACTTTATTATTGTGAATCAAAACGCGTTTTTGAGCAGTGCCCTTTGACATTTGGCTTTCAAGTGTTTCTCATTCCTTGTTGCTAATAAAGTCACACAACTCAAAGCTCAGAATCGCCTTCTTCCTTCTCTCTGCAATTTTTTCCTCCAAAAATAATTTTCCATCTTCCAAACACAAGTTTTAGCCTCCAAAGTTCACATTTAAAAAAATAAAATAAAAAATTTCCCATCTGTTTTTCCTCTTTGCTAAGCTCAGAAATTTGGATAAAGTTTTACTCTTTCTGGGTTTTGTGTCCCAGATTTTTTTCCCTGTAATTCTGTAAGGTGCTTGATGTTTGGATTTTCATTGGGTCCAAGAAAGAAGATATCATTACTATGGTTTTGAAAGTTTCTCTCATTCTGGTTCTCCTTTTGATATGCTCCTGTGCTGTGGAAGCCACCATTTCTGGGAATCACAATGACAATCACAATAGTCTCAATAAGAATGGATCTTCTCTTGCTGCCATAAAGTTCCCTGATCATCCAAGTTTGAATGCTGTCTCTTCTTCTGGGGACACTGGATGTAGCTTCTCAAATTCAGAGGAATTTGGGCATTCTGGAGCTACCATGACATCAGGTGAAGAGACTGATGATGATGATGGTGGTGGTGAAGATGAAAAGGGTGAGGCTTTTCTAGCAGCAAAATCACACAAGCAACAGGTGAAACTCCATTTGAAACACCGGTCAGTGAGCAAAGATATTGAGCCTAAAAAATCTGTGATTGATTTCACAGTAAGGGACTTGACCAGAATTCAGACCCTTCATAGAAGGGTCATAGAAAAGAAGAACCAAAACACCATTTCAAGGATTCAAAAACCACAGGAGCAATCAAAGCAGCCCTACAAGCCGGCAGTTTCTCCGGCGGCTTCGCCGGAATATTTTGCAAGCGGGTATTCCAGCCAGCTTGTGGCAACCTTGGAATCTGGGGTCAGTCTTGGCTCTGGGGAGTACTTCATGGATGTGTTTGTGGGTACACCTCCTAAGCATTTTTCTCTGATACTTGATACTGGTAGTGACCTGAATTGGATTCAATGTGTTCCTTGTTTTGCTTGTTTTGAACAAAATGGGCCATATTATGATCCTAAAGACTCTGATTCTTATAAGAATATAAGCTGTCATGATCCCCGGTGCAAATTAGTTTCATCCCAAGAAGATCCTTCTAAGCCTTGCAAGGCTGAGAATCAGAGTTGTCCCTACTTCTATTGGTATGGAGATAGTTCCAATACAACAGGAGATTTTGCATTGGAAACGTTTACAGTTAATCTTACCACACCTACCGGGAAGTCTGAGCTCAAGCGTGTGGAGAATGTGATGTTTGGTTGTGGTCATTGGAATAGAGGTTTATTTCATGGGGCTGCTGGGTTGCTAGGATTGGGAAGAGGGCCATTGTCATTTGCTTCTCAGCTGCAATCTCTTTATGGCCATTCCTTTTCCTATTGTTTTGTGGATAGAAATAGCAACACAAGTGTCAGCAGCAAACTTATATTTGGTGAGGACAAGGAGCTGCTTAGCCACCCCAATTTGAATTTCACTTCTTTTGTTGGTGGGAAAGAGAATCCAGTTGATAAAACATTTTACTATGTCCAGATAAAATCTGTCATGGTTGGGGGTGAGGTACTAGAGATACCAGAGGAGAGTTGGCATGTGTCAGCAGAAGGTGCTGGTGGTACAATCATTGATTCTGGTACCACACTAACTTATTTTGCTGAACCTGCTTATCAGATTATCAAGGAGGCTTTTATGAACATGATTAAGGGCTATCCAGTTGTTGATGGCTTTCCTCCTCTAAAGCCATGTTATAATGTGTCTGGAATTGAAAAGATGGAGCTGCCTGACTTTGGGATCATATTTGCTGATGGAGCAGTGTGGAATTTCCCAGTAGAGAATTACTTTATCCAGATTGAGCCAGATGATGTTGTTTGTTTGGCTATTTTGGGATCTCCTAGGTCTGCCTTTTCAATTATTGGAAACTATCAGCAGCAGAATTTTCATATCCTGTATGATATGAAGAAATCCAGACTTGGGTATGCACCAATGAAGTGTGCTGATGTTTGACATTTTATTAGGGTTGAAAGATGTATAGGAGAACAACTGTAAACATGGCGATTCAGGGGGGAGGGTAGGTTTTTGGTTTTTCCCTTAGATGGAAAGTGATAGACACAGAAAAAGAAAGAAATAAAGAAAAATCAGATTATGTTTTTTCAGGTGATTATAGAACTAGGCTTCAGGTAATTACAGAAATTGGGTCATGACAATCACAAACATTTCCTTTTCTGTACACATTTTATTGTAACTGCTTCAATTTAGAAATTTTTTTTTGTCTCTTTTAATTCTAATAATTTGTTCCTTCGATTATATATGATGTAGTCTCTGACTATCATGCTGGACCTGCTTTTGCTTTATATATTCTCAAAGCCTCAAAGGAAAATTGCTCCATATATACAAGAAATAAAGAAACTTGGCTTGGCAATGGCGAGCTTTGTGTCCTGAGGCTCTAAACTCTAAATCAAGGGGACGCTAACAGTGTTTTATTTGCTGCAACGTTTGTTACTATTCTACTTTCTTGTGTACCATTTCCTTTAAAATTTATACTGTTTTTTTTGTAATCTTTTAAAATCCTCCTCTTTTGACTGAATAGATGATCAAATGGCATATGGTTGTTTCCTAGATGTCGCATCGATATATTATTCAATGGCTCATCTGTTAGGTATACTGCAAACTTTTTAAATACAAATAAAGAACAAATGCATGCCAACATAGCAGATCAGAATTTTTTTTTAAAAAAAGTATGCCAACATAGAATAGGTCAACTTTGTTGTTAGGTGTCTCCATATCATACATTTTGCCATCTTTTTCTATTGTTTTTGGTAATTTGGCAGTAATCTAAAATGATAACCCATTCATTCTTTGAATTTTTTTTTGGTACAATCATTCTTTGAAATTTTACTTAATAATAGTATCTTGCTCCTGCATTTTTGTTTTGTTTTGTTTTTTCTTTTTCTTGTCTTGTCTTCGTGAGAGACATTTCTTATTATTATGGGATTCTAGTACATAGTAATGCTAAAAGGAAGCTCCAAAGAAGGAAATAGCTCTATCTATATAAATTTTGATGTAAGCTTCTACTTAGATGACTACAAGTATATGAATGTTGTCCTTTGGTGGATTGGTATGTATACCTAAACATAAAATATGCAGTTTGCCTTCTCCCATAAATACTTTGGTATATTTATTTTTTCATTTATCATTGTCATCATTCTGTATCAGTATGAAGCCTATATTTAAGTTGTACATTGAATTGGTCTTGTCTGTATAAGGCCAATAATCTTGTTTGACTACCAGCATATGTTTATTTTCCTCCTACAAACAAAAGCAGGATTATGGTTGATCAAACATAGACCCAAGATATGAAGCAAATATTATTTTTCAAGTCGAGACCCATGTTTCATCATATTGAGTTGAGCGAGACATCAATTAAAAGTTTGGATTAACACGTTTTTAATTGCATGTAAAATATGTGCGTAGCAGTCTAAGCATAGTGGATGCGAGGTTGGCAAGTCCATAAAATAATTTTTAGGTGCCCGATTCAAAGCGCGTTGTTTGCTTATACATTAGCGGAAGTGTGGACTGTCCCGTGTCCATCGAAGTTGAACAATGAATAGTATCACCGCTTTGTGTAGTTGGTTAGTCGCATGTCTCATACAATAATAATTCATATATACAAGTTAACATTTTATGTGGTACAAATTTTACTTTAAAAGTATTTCAATAGTGCATATTAAATTGGAAAACTTATATTTAACTACCAACCTAACAAATTTATTATAATTAGAAATTAAATAATTATTTATTGAGATTTTTTTTTTATAAGTTCTAACTATAACAAATGTGTTAGATTGATCTCTGATTATTAATTCTAAATGTATAAGTTTGAGAACAGTGAAGATAAAGGAAACATTCGAGAGAGAATGAATGTGAGTCTCATTATGAGCATATATGTGAGATTACAGTATATAGGCAATGATTAGTTCAACTAATTGACCTTAAGCACTAACTAATTATAATTGACTTCCTAACTGACTTACATGTCAGCAACAGTTCTCTAACTGTTATAAATGAATTTCCTTTAATGCCCCTGCAAACTCAAGGTATAGAAGACTTCAACCTTGAGTTTGTACTTCAGTATTGGGAATTGAGTACTAGAAATTGGTTCGGTAAGAAGATCAGTAATTTGGTCTTGGGAAGGAATATCCTTCACCACAATTTGTTGCAGTATTGCCTTCTCCCTTAAAAAGTACAAATCAAGGTCGAAGTGCTTGGTTCTTAAGTGCAGTATTGGAGTGGCAATAAGCATTATTGCACTGAGATTATGACAGTAAATCCCTGGTGTTCTAGTGAGGGGAATTCTGAGTTCACTCAGCAATGATTTAAGCCACACAATTTCAACAATTACTGAGGCTATATTTCAATATCCATAATAGTTTGTACTCTCTTTAATTTCCAAGAATATGTACTCTCAATAGCTCTTAGGTCATTTTAAAAGTTTGCACGTCAGTTCATCTACTGTATACAAATTTATATTATATTATTAATTATTAATTATTAAATATTTCAATTTCTTGTTTTTAGGCCTTCTTTTGCATGATAAAAAGCCTGCTGTTCCCGGGCCTTGAATTGGGCCGGTTTAAGTGGGTTTTGGATGGCCCGATAGTTCACCCGTTAGGGTTTTACATTTGGTTCCTCCTCCTTCTTATTCGTTTATTGGTAATAACAGTGGTTGCTTGAAGACACGTCTGGTGGTGGCAATCGGAATCGGTGCTCCTCTTTCTTCCTCTGCCGCTGTTCGAAATGGTTACGTTCAGGGTGGGTAATTGTAATGGATTTTCTCTTTCATTTTCTAGTTTGGTTTTGAGAGTTAGTTTGTGAATTTTAATGGTTGTGGTTGTGGATGAAGCAGTTTCACCAGTACCAGGTGGTGGGGAGGGCTCTTCCCACCGAAACCGATGAGCACCCGAAGATCTACCGGATGAAGCTGTGGGCCACCAATGAGGTCCGTGCCAAATCCAAGTTCTGGTAACATTCTCTATCTCTATTTCATTTCATTCCAATTCCATCATCACAATATATATGCAACCAAACTTAAGATTATATTTCAGTTCAATGGATGGTTATATCAGAGCATACATAAAAAAACTCTAAAAATTATATTTGGCATCACTTGGAAATCTATTCTATTGAAGATAAACATTTATGCTTTAACTATGTTCCTTTTCCTGCTAGCTTTATGTGTACTTCACCCACACGTCAATACAGAAAAACTTTTACCAGAATGTCATGCTTCCTCAACTTTTAAGCTTTAAGTTTTTTTTTTTTTCCTTTTCAGTTGACATGAAAATGTTGTTTATTTCTATTAATTTATTGAATAATTGCAATAATTTATATTTCTGAAAATAATGACCATTGAGCAATTTCTTTTTTTTGTTTTCATGTTAATTATTGCAGGTATTTCTTGAGAAAGCTAAAGAAGGTCAAGAAAAGCAACGGGCAAGTGCTAGCCATCAATGAGGTATGCACATCTCAATTGTCCTGCTCTCTTGATGTCAGGCTGATTATTGCAGTAAAATGAATTACTTTGAGCATTAGTTAGTTGTTAAAAGGGTTGCAGTGAAGCTACATTTCTTCTTAGAAGCATTTTGGAACTTCTGTTAAGACCTTTTTTCTTTCTAGATTTATTTTTACACGGTATAACTTCTGGATCCTTATCATCCGGGGGACAAATAAATTTATTAGGTTATATAAACATTGTAAGCAGGGGAGAAAATAATGCCATGCAGGGACCAACATTTTTGGTAGTTGAAAATTATGACTGACATTTATTCACACTGCCTCCGGGGTTTGCAATTGTTATACTTATGTAGATTTTAGGAAATGTAGGTAAGGCTAATTAAGGTGAAAGTGAAAGACATTCAAGTTTGGACGTTGGTTGAATCATGGTCTTATCTCTTATGTGATATTTACTTGGAGAAGGATTTGTCCTGTTTTAGTTTCAGTTGTATTGTAGAATCTAGATTCCAATTGCAGTCTCATTGAACATTGAGGTATAATTTTTTTTCTTTTTTAACTGATTGCAGATTTTTGAGAAAAATCCTACCAAGATTAAGAATTATGGAATTTGGCTGCGATATCAGAGTCGTACTGGTTATCACAATATGTACAAGGAATACCGAGATACTACTCTAAATGGTGCTGTTGAACAAATGTACAATGAAATGGCATCTCGTCATAGGGTCAGGTATCCATGCATCCAGATCATTAAGACTGCAACCATCCCAGCTAAGCTGTGCAAAAGGGAGAGCACCAAGCAGTTCCACAACTCTAAAATCAAGTTCCCTTTGGTGTTCAAGAAGGTTAGGCCCCCAACTAGGAAGCTGAAGACAACATACAAGGCATCCAGGCCCAACCTGTTTATGTGATTCAGTTAATCGCATTTCCCTGCTTGTCATCTTTGGGTTGCTTGATTCATTAGTAAACATAGGAAGAGCTTAGAGAAGGTAATAGTGTAGTAACAAACTTCATTACCTGCAACCACAGACATAGTTTGCAATCTTTCAGGCTTAGAATATTTTGGTTTTGAAAGTTGGTGTTTTATTTTGATTTTTTCTCCCCGCTCATTCTGATGTCAAGGTTGGTTTTGAATTTAGTGATTAGTTCTTGTTTCGAATATGATTTTATAATTTCTTATTTGATATGTTCTCTCTGATAACTGGAAATAGATATTTTCAGAAAAAGGGCATGACAAACAAACTTGATTTCTCGAAAGAAAGAATGTAGAAGCCAGCGTTGTCAATTGCGTAAATCAGTCTGATTTATATATTTGCCCTTCATTCATCGCTCATTCGACTAATATTTTTTGAGAACATATGTTCAAAATTCAGACGTTAGTTTCAATTTTCAATACAGCAAAATACAATCATATTATGAGTTACAGATAAAAAACATAGGGCAAATTATGTTAATCTCTCCTGAAATTGAAGTTTGACAAAATTACACTGATCTCTAGATATTCTTAACCTTAAACACCATAAATTGTAAATTGATGTAATCAGGAATGTTTATAATATAAAGAGTAATAAAAGTTAAACATCATTTACACACTCTTCACCAGTATATTATTATTATATAGTGTAACTTCATTTGATCGAGTCTACGCTGTGCATACTCCTCACGGATTATGTACAACAATCATTATCTTAATCTAAATTAAATAATTACTTGTTTAACTTTAGGTTCTTTTTTTTAAATAAAAAAAAAGCTCACTTGGGTAACATAACTTGAGCCAAACATGTCTATTACTAGCTCTGCTGGATTTATCCCCGTTGCTAATAAGGCAAATTTACATTTGCTATAGAAATGATAATAGATTGAAAGAATGTTGTAATAGTAATAAACTAATAACAAGCAATGGAGAATCACATGCAAAATAGAGCAACGGACTGTACCCAGTCTCTGTAAGCACATTTACCAAATGAATAACATCAACACATATAGCTTCCAATTTATAATGAGGTTCGGTTTTTCATGAACGAGGACCACATGTGCTTTGTGTAAGGCAATATTGGATCTACTCATAAAGAAAGTTGCATTGGCTATTCTGTCTTGGTCCACCTACCTTACATGGTTCTACATTCGCCCTTGTCCATTCTCTACTTATTCTATTCTCAGCGCAAGTGGGGATATAATTTTCACTCACGATGACACATGGGTTATGGGCTATGACTGTCTGCTGTATTTTCCATACCCTATCATCATTTTTGAGACCTAGTATTGCCACGCAGGTATAGTTGTCAAAATTGACTGGATTCGATGGTTCAACTTAAATATTCTCGATAAAAAATGAATTGAGTTAAAAAAATTTAAACTCGAATTTAATTTTGTTTGACTTGGGCCGTCTTTTGGGCTGGTCCATTGTTCTGAATTTTAATTATTTTTTAATATAAAAATATACACTTCATAGGAAATTATTATTTTTTAAAAAAAATTAAAACTCAATTTACAATTAGACTAGTTATTTAATTTATTTATTATTTATTTAAAACTAAATAATCCAAATTTCTTATTTTTTACTAATTTAATATTTTTAAAGATTAAATTCATTATTTTTTTAAAAAAATGAAAGAATTGTTGGGCTCGTGATCGGCTAGCCCAACCTATAGATTGCAACTGGTTGGATTAGATTAGCAAAATGCTAGTCTAAAGCATACTTGGCCTGATCTGAAGTAGACAGACTCATTTTGTTAACTCTACACACAAATACACGTAGATACATGCATAAAATAAAAAAAATATAGGAAAAAGAATACTGATAAACTTCTTTTTGCAGGTCTGGTAATACTTAGCACGACACTATTTACAAGATTTGGCTCAAAATTTCAATATAACGTAAAATATCAAGTGTAATATAAAGTAACACCAACAAAAAAAGTTTAACCTACAGTTTCCTTGAGTTGAGGCAGATTAGTATGCTTACCTAATACTTGGTCGTTTAAGATTCTGGCAAAACATTAAACTACAAAGCAGCATGAAAGGAATATGATTTCATATGAACTAGCTACAAGATAACGTTTTTATTTGAAAGGAGAAAAGCTTGGTAGAATGTGATTTTATTGACTCGCTTTTAATAAAAAAAATGCGCTGCCTTTGTATTTGGTTGGTGAGTGAGTCTGTTCAAGTATGTTATGATAATGTGTATTCAGCAGTGGGAAGCAGAAGATAATGTTTATCAGGGAACTCTACCACGACCCACTTTGTCTTTCAGTATATATTTAACCCTCCATCGAAATCTGACTTACTTTTGTTCTGAAAGTCCACATTTTCCTCCATAAAATCAAAAAGCCTGTAAGAGTTAACCCCACAAGTTTGAAATATCATTTCATGCCATATCCCCACACTCCACTTTTAACCATCAATTTCCATGCACCAACCACTGCTATTATATTAGCCTATTACATTCAAAGAATCTCTCACTTTAAGCTGAAATATATAAATCTGAAGGTTAAACTCTATCTATCTTCGGATTACTGACGAGTTCTCTCTTGCCTCAAATTGATGACATTCTGTCCTGAATTGGCAACAACTGTTTAGTTGTGCTATCTGACAAGGAAGATAATAGTGCTTTGAATCCTCATACACATTGAGAGAGAAGGATAAGCACATACAATTTTCAGAATGGCCTAGTTTTGATGCCTTAAGTCTTCACTAGCATTGGTGATTGAGTTGGCCAATGATCATATTTTCAGCAAAAGAAGGGAAAATGGGAGTTCAACAAAAGCTCATTGCTTTCCTCTTTCAAGCAAGTCTTGTTTTTATCATGACTCCTCTTGTTAGTGCATCCCAAGAGCACAAGAAAATTACAGGCAGTCATTCAAGCAACAAAGACAACAACATTAAGGTATTTCATTCATGCTGCATATTCTTCGTAATTTTGATCAATCAAGTTGGCAGCATCATCTGTTCATTCTGCTCCTTGTCTGCATTGCCATTCTTATAATCCTCTATTTCATAAATAACAAGTTTTCTCTGTGAAGCTAACCTTTTTTTTTTGGTGGCTGTTTTATATATGAAGATGAATCCTAGACTTCTGTTCGAAATTACACTACATGGGTTTCTCCTGTGGGCGTCAATGGGGTTCTTGATGCCTGTTGGTATACTAACAATTAGATTGTCCAACAGAGAGGGGAATCGAAGAAGGCTTAGAATTATATTCTATGTTCATGCAGTTTTGCAGGCAAGTGTATCTGAACCTCTGTTACATCATAATTTTTTTTTTGTTTAGTACATACATCATAATTTTTAATCAAATGTAAGAGATTTTTTGAGTATTTTATTAGTTTCTTTTCCCTTTACTTGACGACCAATATTTGTAGGGGAAAAGAACAACTATTTTTATGGTTCTAAATTAGTTTTAAAGGGTCAGTTGTCCCACTGATTAACTTTTAATGATGGTGAAATGGAGATAGAGTAGCAAGATTCCAGATTTCCTGTTAATTTATTTGTCCTAAAGCTTGTTAGTTACTACATAAGATCCAGTGAGGGCTATTGCCTCCTTTTTTATTGACAAGGACTATAATGAATACTTTGAAGACAAGAAAGGAACTTTAAGAAATAATCTTCTTTGTTATTAGAAGTTTCAAGCTTTCTGTATCTCATTTTTTTAATAGAGCATGTGAAGAGAACAACGCAATTATGCTGTTGGCTGTAGTATTAACCAAGTCTCAGCTCAAGTTAAATGAAGGCCAGAAGTGAATATAGATCCATTATTTACAAAAATAACTAATTTTTGCAAAAACTTTCTTGCATTTATGACCCTTGCCTTTTTAAATTATATGTACTTCTTTTGTATTTCTGTTCAACAGAAGCTTGCTGTACTTCTTGCCACGGCAGGAGCAATCATGTCCATAAAAAATTTTAACAACTCCTTCAACAATAATCATCAAAGATTAGGGGTGGCATTATATGGTATTATCTGGCTGCAAGTCCTAGTTGGTATTTTTCGACCACAAAGGTAAACCAATGTATTGCCTTTTATTAAGAAAATGTGTATCTATATGATCTATTGGATTAGGCCATTTAGCCCTGCTCAGCTAAAATCCCAAGTTTAGACAAATCAATGACACTCCTATGTTCTTTTAAATTTATTTAAAGATTTTTCATGTTCTATCTTCATACCTTTAAGATAGCCAGTACATTTAACATTTTTTTTAAAAAAAAAATTCTTTTCAATTCATGTCTTTATCAACACTTTCAATTTTCTGTTTATAGAGCATGATGATTAGGGTACAATTATTTTCTTGTTCTTCACAGGGGATCCAAAAGAAGAAGTCTGTGGTTCTTTGCACACTGGATAATTGGAACTGCAATGTCATTACTGGGTGTCCTGAATGTATATATTGGTTTACAAGCTTATCATGCAAAAACATCAAAAAGCATAGGAACTTGGAATATACTTTTCACTGTTCAAATATCTTTGATTGTGATCTTCTACCTTTTTCAAGAAAAATGGTCTTACATACAAAACCAAGGAGTGGTTTTAGGCAATGAACTACTGACTCCAACTTGTCAAGAAATTCGTTCAGATGACAAGGAGATGGCATTGAAGGCCGAGTCTTGTTAAGGAAGATGAATCAATGCCTTACCATTATTGAACCTCACTTCTACAAAGGTTACAGGTGTTTGAAACATGTAGAGTATTGATGGATGCGAATTTCTTTCCATGAGATAAAATATATTTATAGTAGTTTCCTTTTTCAGAAAAGGCACAGCCATTGAAAGATTGTAATTTCTTTCCATGAGATAAATTATTTGTTATATTCCCGTATCAATCAACTCTGAATGTAGAATATGGTGAAACAATAAAAACAAACTTATAACATATCTGCAGTGAGGTAGTAGTAACCCATGTGCTCTCAATGAGTTTTAGATAATCACCAAAACAAAGTTGATGAAAGTGATTTGATGCATGAAATACGAGAGATGAGTATTTACAAAAAATACTCTGACATTTAAATTAGACCGTACACAAAGTAAATAATATTTTGAATTAAATATATACATTTATTATTTTGTGTGATATTTATAAAATCATCTTAGTTGATAAAGATCATACTTAAATTTACATTAAATGCTGTTAATTAAGATAAAAATCTAATAAAATTGTTATATTTTATAATTATCTCTTCTATTTATGAAAAATATAATTAATTCTTTTATTTATAATAAATTTATTAAAGATTTATTCTTCATAAATAAATAAATTTACTTATCTAACATTCATAAATATCTAAATCTTATTCCAACAAGTTAAATTACTTCTAAATTATTAACTCAAAACCCAGTCCCAAGCACCATGTATAGAATTCTACGGTAACCTGAATTGTTCAAGTTTTTTCCTACAATATTTTTTGAACAATATCGCAGAACTGATTTCAAAAGCAGAATCTTGAATTCTGGTTTTAAACCTTGAAATGTAATGTATTCACCGGAATACTTCATGGAAATATATCAATATATTATCCATGATGTTTTTCCCATTGTTTGTAGACATTATTATGTGTCAGTGTTTAAAATGGAAAAGCATTTCAAAATAGAAAAAATTCTATTACCCAAAAATCCCCACTCAGCATTCCATTACAAACATGCAAAGAAGATGATATTTATACATACTTACATAAATTTTGAGGTACATGAGATGTTGGCGTTTTTTTTTTTGGGGTGGGGGGGGAACTATAGACGAACAAGTGTTATCTCTTAAGATAACTAAAAACAAAATTCTTTCTCTTGCTAACCAAAAGAGAAAAGACAGACACCATAGCAGTAAAAAGGGAGAAAATAAGTCATAAGCTAAGAAATTCTAGTAAATGTCATTAAATATATCATATATCAAGGAAAAAGCTGTACATAGCCAGTTAATATAGCAATTCCTAGTATTATAAAAGGTGGAAGAATCACAAATGCTCCTATGGTTGCAAAGAACACTGAATCATTCCTTTGAGACACTTCGTCTAGGTAAGCTTGTCTCCTTATATTTCTCCTTTGTGAAATGGTTAAGAACTTTGCACTCACTTTCTTCAAGTTTTTACCTAGGGGTAGGCTGAAGTCATCATCTCTTTCTCCAACTAATTGTGCAAGTTGCTCATGGATTGTAAGTTTGCCAGAGCTGCCATCACTTTCATAACCTAGAAACCAGAAATGTTCCCATAGTTGTTATCCTTTTCCCAAAACTAAAGAAAGAAGAAGAACCAAATCGAAGAAAGAGGTTATAAAGAGAGATAGCTATAAAATTTCTATTCCTTTTATGAAGAAATTTGTTTCATCTCATGAATCATTAAGACAGACATGGATATCAGGAGTGATACATTAACATAGAGATAAAGGCATGGGTGAATTTCAGAAGTTAGACAATGCAAGGTGGGGAGAAACAGGCATATTATCATACCAAAAATATAGGCTTCCTTTTTCACTCAATTTTTGAACTTTCATGCTAGCTATTTTCCTACCATACTACTACTGAACACATTACCACGAATGAACAAATCATATAGCTACAGCCAAATATTACTATGGAGTTTGATCTATATTACATGACTGGAACATTATTTTTTCTACTCTAAATTGTATACTATGCAGTTATAACGGGAAAGGTATAGGTGGCATCAAAGTCAAGCTCCTACATTTATATTTTAATTATGTGGCAGCAACATAGTCACTTTGCACCTTATGATTTCAACGGCACTACTCTTGTTCTTCAACTTTTTCCTTTAAGATTTTTATCAATAATATCAGAACATGTACCTTTTCAAGGCATATGTGTATGTCTTCTTCATATATTTTATTTAAACTAACAACAAAACAGAGAAGGGATATTTGACAAGGATAAAATGGCATTACAAAACCAGAGGACAAATAATTTTTCTCCCCTATACATATCATTGATTTAAATAGAAGGAGATGCTAACTTACATACCATTGATGGGTGAGCTTGTAGAGGTAAGTTGCTCCAAAAGATCCAGCTGTGCCCGAGAAGAAGATAAAGATCCTAACAACAAAAGTCCTCAAAAGCAAGTCAGGGATTTCCCCTAATAAGGCATGAACAAGAACATCTATTATTGATCAATATACGAAGAAGCTCATATTGGAGCAGTCAGAAGTATTTTATAGAAATTTAGATTAGTATGGTAAAAAATTAAATGAAAAATTTGAAGCATGATGAAGAAAATAAGCTATTTTTTTATGCATTCAAACTCCTTTCTTTTTTCCTACTATTTATTATTTTTGTTCTCTCACTGAAATTAAAAAGCATGCAATTTCCTGCAAATGATTCAAATTTAATAAAAGTTCTGATTCATTTTTCTACTTCTATTTAGAAACAAGCCTCGTGGATTCTGACATGTAACAATAAAAACAAGAATTATTAAAATACAACTAACATAAATTCTTCCACTTTTCTGTCCTTAAAATGTTTGTGTTCACTTTGAGTGACAGAATCTAAATGCATTATTTTTTTTTTTGTCTACATATCACCAAAAAAAAAAAATACACTAATAGGTGTCTCAATTCATCCTTGTGCCAATGATCTAAGAAAGCAGAAGTTTATTCTGTAATTCAGCAGCTACCATGGAAATTCATGCTTATCCCCTTAAACCATATATTTGAATTCAATCCAAAAAAATAAAGAGTGGGATAGGAATTGTTAGCATACCCGCAGAAGAATCCTCCTCAGTAACTCCAGTGTCAGTCCCTTGTGATTGAGCACATGTTCTGGTTAAAGAAGAAGCATGGTAGAATTTGAGGAGGTTGTAATGTTTCCGGGTCAGAAAGGAAGGCTTTGGGTGAAGAAAAGCAGTGCTGAGATTGACAGCCATGGAGTTTTGCTTCATGAGAACTCAATAACAGTGAGTTTTGGAATTGTGAATGCCATTGATTTTGGTTTGAGGTTTGCATTTTCAATTTGGCATTGTATGATCTAATTTAATTGGACAAAGGGAGTGGCTCACCGCCACAAATATTATTTATGGACTTAAATGGAGGATTCTAGTCCCTTGTTTTGTAGGAGCCAACTTAACGTGTGTCCAAAAAATCAAGTCTTCTTGAAAGGACTAGCGTTCTTTTCCTGAACTAGCTTTTAACCGAGATTTTGGGTTTGTTTTCCATACACAAAATCTCAGAAAAAAAAAATGAGTAAAATACACTAAAATGACATTTAACCATATTTTTGGATAAAAATGACATTCCACTCCACTTGACTTGTTGAGTAAGGGTGATGTTAATAGATTTGATGAAATATGCTAATTATTCACTATAATTAGTGTGATTAAAATAAAATAAAAAATTAAAAAAATAGGTGGACACATTATGCTATAGTTAGTTATCAATTATATGCTTGTTATTAATAGTTTTTTATAAATTATCATTTATAATAAAATTATTTATCAAAATATTATTATTTTAAAATTATTTATTAAAATATTATTTTTTTAAAATTATATATCAAATTATTATTATTTGATATTTTTCATATAAATACGTCATTTAGTCTGAAAATTCATCTTCTTTTACGTTTTTCATATGGATATGTCACATACTTTAACATTTTTCACAAAAAAAAGTCAAGTTGCTTATATTTCTAGAACACTTAATTCATTTCACATGAATCTCACACCATAATATTAAAAGATATTAATACTAATTAATTTATTTATAGGTCAAATATTTATTTTTGAATTTAAAATAATCAATGTGAGACTTTAGTATTATAATCTGAAAATAATAAAACAATAATAATATATTTATTTGATATGGACTCTACTCTTATAAAAAATAAATTATCTAAAATATCAATTAAATTTTATATCTTCTATCATGCTTTATCAATTAACACGTTTAGATTCACAAACTTTAACCCAATAATTTCCAAATAAAACATTTAAAGTGATAAAAAAATATTTCCATACCAATTTTATATAAGAAACAGATATAACAAATTGCGTTTAGTTTAAAAAATAAAACTGTAAATTTAGCAAATTCATGCTTTTGCAACTCAACTTTTCATGATTTTTATTTTTTTACGTTAACTAAAAAAGGTAGCTTTGTTGCTAAATTTGATTTGCAATGGAAATAAGGCCCCAATTAGACTAATAGAAATATTTCGGTAAAATTGAAATTCATAATTTTTATGGAAATTGGTATGGAAATATTTTTGGTATTGCTATGGAAATATATTTTTTATCACTTCTAATGTTTTATTTGAAATTGATTGGGTTAAAGTTTGTGAATCAAAGTGTATTAATTGTTAAGGTATAATAAAAATGTGAAATTTAATTGATATTTTAGATAATTTATTTTTATATAGAGTAGAGTTTATATGGAACAAAAGTATCTTATTATTTATTTAGATATTTTGTATTGTTAATATTAAAGTCTCACATCGATTACTTTAAGGATCAGAAACAAATACTTAACTTATAAATAAATTAATTGATACTAATATCTTTTTAACGTTATGGTGCGAGATCCATATAAAATGTGTTAAGTGTTCTAGAAGTATATGTAACATGATATTTTTTTTATATTTTTGTTCACATGAAAAATGTCAAAAAAAGTGGTGCATCCACTTGAAAAAGGTCAAAGAATGTGATGTTTTTACTCGAAAAACGTTAAACTGGCTAGCATATCTACGTGGAAAATGTCAAATAAAGTGACATTTTTAGTGTAAAAATGCCATATTATTTGATGTTTTTCACGTAATACACCATTTCTTTAATGTTGACAATTTTCATGTAGACCATAAAAAATAAAAAATATTAAGTTAGATAAAAAATGACAGTTTGACTTATAATTTTAAAAAAATAATATTTTAATAAATAATTTTAAAATAATAACATTTTATAATAAAAAAACTAGTTATCAACTATAATGACCTACTCACTTTTTTAATTTTGTTTTCATTTTAATCACATTAACTATAGTTGATAACTAACATATTCCATCAAATCTATTAACACCACCGTTACTCAACAAGTCAAGAGTGTAATTTTTTGTCCAAAAATAGAATTAAGTGTCATGCTAACAGAGTTCAAGGGAGGTTAATGTATTTTACTAAAATAAAATACACAAACACAATTTTTTTTTCTCTTTAATCAGGTATCTTTATAATCATTACTGCAAGATTGACCTTCAATCACTGTCGTACCTAATTGAACCTGGCATACAAAGCACATTACAGTGTGCAAAAATAATTTTTCAAAGAAAATGGATGAAATAAAGTAAGTAATGAAGTTTTTTGTTTTCACGGCTAATGTAAAATTTTTATATTATTATTTAACGATGTATTGATATATTGTTAAAAAAAATAATCTTCTTAAATAATGATGATGATAGTTAAATTTATTTAATAATTTAATACTATATAATTAAATGATAGAATAAAAAAACTTTACCTTAAAAATAGATAAAAACAAAGAGATTATGCTTGTGAGCTACAAAAATAAAAGGCAATGTATTTAAATAAGAGGAATGTTAATAAAATAATTTTTTTTGACATTTTTTAAATTATTTATTTTATTATTAGCCAATCTTATATATTTAACAAACTTATTAAAAAAATACTTGAATTAATAATAAAATAAGTATGAAGAAGAATATAAAAAAATACGTTCTTAATATTCCTCTTAAATAAAAGAAAAGGTACGCGTTAAGTGCGTTGAAAACTGACTGTTAGTTACATAGGGATTAGGGTGGCATCTGAATTCTGAAATATGAATGGTTCTTTTGAAGTCCCTTTTTTGATTCTTTAAGAAAACTAAAGGGCCATGCTTGTAGTTGTCGAATAGGATGCTGAATGCCAACCATCCCCAGCAAGCTTTCACATTGGAAAGTTAGCAACTTTCCATAAAAGGGGCACGTCTTTGTGTGCACCATCACCATGCAATGCAAACAACCCAACTAAGAAACCAATTACAACAAGGGTCGTCTTGTGTTCTTTGCCACGTTGATGGCAAAACGCAGTGCCCAGGAGAGCGCAAACCAGGTGGTTCCACGTGAGGCTCACCCATATGCCTTTCATGTATCTGGCCCTCGCAACTTGACTACCCTCAATTGGAGAGACCTTATTAGTTCTAGTTGGTCAGTACCCTTTTCAATTCTCCCTCCAATCCCAATGAATCCCAGATGAATTTAGTTTTTCACTCATGGATTTGATGATTTCTTGATCACACTTTGTCAATGCTTGACCTTTGATGTGAAAAGTTTGCTACTTGTTATTGGAGTGTAGAAAGAGAGCAATATTAGTAGTGTGTGCATGATTTCTTGTGTATCTCTGTTTAGTTTACTGACCTATTTTGAAGATGTTCGAACAATGGGTTGTAGTTGTACCAGTATAAAGTTGCAAACTTTGCCAAATGGGTTTGCAGGATCTTTTGATTTACTGTTTCTGATTGAAGAAACCAACATCAAATGGAAAAAGATGGCAAATTTTATCAACTGGGTTTTATCTATCGTAATAAATTAGAGATGGGTTGCTTGGATATGAGACATCTAACCAAATGATAGAATTAAGTGGCTTTCTAAAACTGCAGAGGTCAATGATATGTATCTTGTTTTAGTTGCCTTATATCTAATCATTTAGTTTCCTTATGGGTCTTGGCTTTGTGCTGTCAATCAGGGACTGCATTTATAATTTCAAAGTTATAATTTTGGAAATTCTTGAATTAGTAGTATGTCTATCTGTTGGAATCTCCATTCTGATACTCAAATTTCTTAGTTACCTTATTTATTAAGCATTTGGAATGGAATTTTGAAGACCATAATTTACACCATTTCCTTAACTACTATCAGTAATATTGACATGATTGTTTTCTACTGGGATTTGGCTACGATAAAAGATTTGACTAGTTGACTTGGATATATAAATTACTAAAATTAGCTTAACTTGCGGCACCTGTCTTAGTCAGAACCATGATAGAGAAAAAAAAAAGTGTTACCATATTTATATTGTGGATTTTCTTAATCTTAATTAAAATCAGTTCACTGCTTGGATTGCTGTGGAAGACTTTTAGGGAAAAAAAATTTCTGTTTCAGGTCATTTTAATTTTGATTTATATCATGGATATTTTGTTGTATGAATTTCATTGTAGGCATGTGAACCTTAGAGTAGGCATTAACTCTAGCAAGATCCCTTTACTCTTCATTTGCCATCTTAAAAGCATCCACAGTTTTGGTGATGTTTACATTCTCTTATAACATATGTGCGCATTGATAATTATTTTATTGTGTACAGGAATGGTGCAAATTATAAACGAACTGTCATTGCCTGCTTCATACAGGCAGTTTACTTGCTTGAACTTGATAGACAAGAGAAGAGAACACAAGAAAATGCTCTAGCTCCAAATTGGTGGATTCCCTTCAAGTACAAGCTCACAAAAACATTGATTGATGAAAGAGATGGATCCATTTTTGGCGCAATACTTGAATGGGATCGATCTGCTGCATTGGCTGACTTAGTACTAATTAGGCCAAGTGGTGCCCCCAGAGCTGTTTTAGCACTAAGAGGAACATTACTCAAAAGTCCTTCAATGCGAAGAGATATTGAAGATGACCTTCGTTTTCTTGCTTGGGAAAGCTTGAAGGGTTCTGTTAGGTTCAAAGTAGCTTTGGAGGTACTAAAATCAATTTCTGATACATATGGAAGCAGTAATGTGTGTATTGCAGGGCATTCCTTGGGGGCTGGGTTTGCTCTTCAAGTGGGAAAGGTACTAGCAAAAGAAGGGATTTATGTGGAGGCACATTTATTTAATCCACCTTCTGTTTCACTAGCCATGAGTCTCAAAAACATTGGAGAAAAGGCAGAATATGTATGGAATGGACTTAAATCTATGCTTCCTTCAAGTAGCGAAACTCAAGTCAGCAATAATGGAGACAAGACTTCGGGTGAAGGATTGAAGAGTTGGATGCCGAGATTATCAGGTTCTGGTTTGAAGGATGCTGGTTTTGGGGTGACAAAATGGGTTCCTCATCTGTATGTTAACAACAGTGACTATATCTGTTGCTCTTATACTGATCCTGATGGAACAGGAGTAGTGAAGATCGCCAGCAAGGAGAATATGGGTCCTACAAATGGGCAAATTGCAGCAAAGTTTTTTGTTGTCTCCAAGGAGAAACAGAAATTTTTGGAGGCTCATGGCCTGGAACAATGGTGGTCAAGTGATGCAGAACTTCAACAGGTTATCCATAATAGCAAACTCTTAAGCAGGCAGCTTGGATCTTTATACACCACTACTCCTTCACAATTAACACATGGAAAGCCAGGGTAACAATGGATTTACTCTGATACATTGCAAAATGACTCGTTTTCAATCTTAATAATACAGCCTGTTTTTGCTTGTATTCAACTCTTGTAACTTTTGTTTTCTTATATTTAGAACAAATTGTATCATTTTACCTGAGGATATATGAAGTCATTCTTCTTCAGCTGTACTACTAGTTTCTTGAACACAGATTTAAATACGTCATCTTAGTTCCTAACCTTGAGTCTAAGAATTGAACATCTTAAAGGGAGATACTAGGATGATTTCTTCAGTCCACTAGGGAGGGTCCCGAATGATAATTGCAATTTGCTTCTATTATCAAATTCAGTGAATTTTGAGTGTCCCAAGCAAAAATCTGCGGTTCATAAGAGGCGATCTTTACAAATGAAATTAGTTTAAATCATAATATTTGCATTCTGCATTGCATACCATCCCCCCCCCCCCCCAAAAAAATTTTGTCATTTTAATCTAGCTTTGGAATTGATCCAATTCTTGCATAAGAGATCCACTATGTGTGAAAGTATGCGACTATGCAGGATTTGTTTCCCTTAATACAATATTACATTGTAAAGAACATTTTAAGAGTGTAGCTTGGGACTCCGTTGAGATTACTGAAGATCATCTTGATTAGAAAAATGAAATGTACAAAAAAAACTGAAGCTAATATTTGATAAAGGTTATTAGGTTTCACTAAATTCCGGCAACAGATGAATAAACTTATTCTTTAAAGCTATGGAATGAGTTTGTCGGGATGATTAGAAGAGTGCAACGGATTGAGAATATGTTGAGGCGAATTTCCTACTCTATATAAATAATTTTAAATAAAAACAATGAAGTAACTTGAGGAAGAAAATATTTAGTTATAGATTACTCATAGGAAACATTCTTTTCAGGATTTAAAAGGTACAAGTATATAGTTCATGTTCCAAAAAGCATATCTGTTTCAGCTGTTATAACAAAAGTTACATGCTTCAATAATGTATTAAAAAAAATAAAAATACCGAGCAGTGTTATTTGCACACTTCATTTACATCGGATTAGAATTATATGTTTTTAAAATTGTAAATGATCTCAGCCCTTAAAATTATTTGTTTTTTATGATAAAATATTGAAATCAAACACATTCTAACGAGTGCCAACCGTTAGATTCTTAACTACTCTTCCTGCAATTCTTTTTAAGATTATAATTAATTGCATCTCAGTATCCAGGTTGATTTGCATGAGAAATTATTAAGTACTCTTCATGCTTGAGATTTTTTTTGTTTTGTACAATTTAATATATGTTACATAAATTTTGTGAATTATTATTATTTTTTATTTTAATTATATTTTTAATATTATAATTAATATAATACACATTATACGGTACAAAACACTATTCAATTCTAGATAGTAAAAGAAAATTTTCACTCGGAAACACGCAAGAATCTCACCGTTTTACATCTGCCCACGTTGGCATCATTTGCTTTAACTTTACGCACTTCAACACTTGTTGTATAGCTTGGAATCTTTACACCTTTCACGCCTAGTGGCTACTGGCTAATATGTAAGTGATTATTTCCGTTGATAAATACCCCCTTCCTTTATCATTTGTGCACTCAAAGTATACCCATTAACAAATATCCGAAGGTTTGTTGTACTGAAATGAAAGGTTTATAGAAATCAATTTATGGAGTTTCTTTTAGACGAGGAAATTGCATAAAATATTATAGTATGAATTGCTATGTGTTTGCTGGCATCGATAATTCAAGTATTTGTCTGCTTTCTGCCTCTATTAGGTTTACTCACGAGTCTAAATCAATGCTTCATCATAAGCAGTCCTTAATCCTCTTCGCACCACTCCATTATGAAGCTCAGGATAGATATCAGTAAACTTTGCGAGTTACGATGAGACTCATTTAATATAGTTGTCATATGAATTATGAAGTAATATTGAAATTTAGTTTTATTTTGTAAACATTAATATGTTAATTAATGTACCCTTGATTGAAATGGTTAGAACTTAGATGTCACAAAGTCAGCTATAGTATACATTAATATCATATAAAATTAAGATTTTCTCTTAAGTGAAAACTATTATAGAGTTAACATGAATGAAGAATGAAAATGACTATTGTGAGTTGACTTGCTTCATCTATATATATATATGGTTATTAAATTCATCTCTCTCTTTTTAACAAATGTTTTTAAGATATTTGTTAATAAATTTAAAATAAATTTTTTATATAAAAAATAGATTTTTTTTTAATTTTAATACATTAAATATTCTACTTTTTATAAAAAAAATTATTTTAAATCTTTAATAAGTGTTTTTAAAGTATTCTTCAGAAAAACTCAATATCTATATATATAGTTGCTAAATTTCATCTCATAAACATAATTTGGAATATTTTCACCCAAAATAAAACATAATTTGGAATACGAAGAGAGAGAGAGTCATCGGAACAATGGTTATGGTAATATTATTTTTTTTTTTATAGAAAGTTGGAGCACATTGGTTAGATAATAGGTTAACCCAAGGATGACATGTTCAAGTAACAATTAATGCAAATTCCAATAAGTTCTAATGGTATTAAGTTGGTACGTCTAAGATTTATGTCAGTGTGCTTGCATCAATGGTTGAGATTATCTTCAAGCATGCATTAATTGTTGCACTATGACGAAGCAATAATTTCTGAGCATGGTAACATGCTTTAAACTTTAAATCATGCCTTTTGAGTTCTGAATACAAGCTAACCAACGAATAAATATATTCGCCCTCTGAAGAACAATGCATGAAAACAAACTCTTTTGGCAATTAAAGGATCGGGTATATAGTATATACAGAAGAATACACATAGGAATGAACACGTTTTCTGCTATACATTATACAATGTATGAACAGGAAAAGTAAAATCAATAAACAAAAACTCATCATTGACTTCTTCCCCTCCTTTCCATCCCTTCTCATCAAGCTTCCATAATGGAAAGCTTAGCACACGCTCTTTTTCTGCAGCAACCCAACTAAGAAATGAACAAGGCTTGGATTCTTTGCTACGTTGATGGCAAACCATGAGGTTCCACCTGAAGCTCACCCATATGCCTTTCATATCTGTGGCCCTAGCAACTTGACCACTTTTAATTGGAGAAACCTCATCAGTTCTAGTTGGTTAGTACCCATTTCAGTTCTAGCTCCAATCTAACTGAATCTCAGATCAACTTAGTCCTTCACTCATGGACTTGATGAAAAGTTTAATGCTTGACCGTAGATGTGAAAAGTTTGCTACTGCTTATTGAGGTGTAGAGATAGAGCAATATTAGTAGCATGCATGATTTCTTGTTTCAAGTCTCAGTTTCGTTGATCGATTTTGAAGATATTAGTACAATGGTCTGTAATATATGAGTATAAAGTTGCAAATTTTACCAAATTTAACTAGTTGTCTTGGAATTATGAGTTAGCTTAACTTGCTGGCACCTGGGTTTAGACAGAGCCATGATAAAGAAAAGAAAGTGTTTACATATTTGTATTGTGGATTTTCTTAATTAAAATCACTTCTACTGCTTGGATTGCCTTAGAAGATTTTTTTTTTCTATTTTTTTTTAATTTAAATCTGTTTCTAGTCTTTTGTAATTTTAATTTATATTATGGATCTTTTACTGTATGAATTTCGTTGTAGGCATGTGAACCTGAGTGATATGTTGGCATTAGCTCTAGTAAAGAGCCCTTACTCTTCATTTTGTCATCATAAATCTGATGGAAAAGCACTCACAAGGCCACAGATTTGGTGATATTTACATTCTTTTATAATATATGTCCATGTTGATAATTATTTTGTTGTATGCAGGAAGGATGCAAATTATAAACGAACTGTCATTGCCTGCCTTATACAGGCAGTTTACTTGCTTGAACTTGATAGACAGGAGAAGAGAACACAAGAAAATGCTCTAGCTCCGAATTGGTGGACTCCCTTCAAGTACAAGCTCACACAAACATTGATTGATGAAAGAGATGGATCCATTTTTGGTGCAATATTTGAATGGGATCGATCTGCAGCATGGGATGACTTAGTACCAATCAGACCTCGTGGTGCCCCCAGAGCTGTTTTAGCACTCAGAGGAACATTACTCGAAAGCCCTACAAGGCGAAGAGATATTGAAGATGATCTTCGTTTTTTCGCTTGGGAAAGCTTGAAGGGATCTGTCAGGTTTAAAGTAGCTTTGGAGGTAGTAAAATCAGTTTCTGATACATATGGAAGCAGTAATATATGTATTGTAGGGCATTCCTTGGGAGCTGGGTTTGCTTTTCAAGTGGGAAAGGTACTAGCAAAAGAAGGGATTTATGTGGATACACATTTATTTAATCCACCTTCTGTTTCACTAGCCATGAGTATGGTAAGTATTGGAGAAAAGGCACAATATGTCTGGAATAGACTTAAATCTGTGCTTCCTTCAAGTAGTAAAGCTCAAGTCAGCAATGATGAAGACAAGACTTCGGGTATACGATTGAAGAGTTGGATACATCGTTTATCTGGCTTGAAGGATGCTGGTTTTGGGGTAGGCAAATGGGTTCCTCATCTGTATATTAACAACAATGACTATATATGTTGGTATTATATTGATCCTGTTGCCACAGGAGAGAAAATAGCTGACAAGGAGAATCTGAATCCTACAAATGGGCAAATTGAAGCAAAGTTGTTTGTTGTCTCCAAGGAAAAACAGAAGTTTCTTGAGGCTCATAGCTTGGAACAATGGTGGTCAAGTGATGCAGAACTTCAGCAGGCTATCCATAATAGCAAACTCTTTAGCAGGCAACTTCGATCTTTATACACCGATACCCCTTGGCAAGCAACACATTTATTTAATCCACCTTCTGTTTCACTACCCATGAGTCTCGGAAATACTGGAGAAAGGGCAGAATTTGTCTGGAAATGGAATATACTTAAATCTATGCTTCCTTCAAATTGCGAAGCTCAAGTCAGCAATGATGGAGACAGGACTTCAAGTGTACGATTTAAGAGTTGGATACCTCGATTATCTGGCTTGAAGGATGCTGGTTTTGGTGTGGGCAAATGGGTTCCTCATCTGTATATTAACACCAGTGACCATATAAGCTGGCTGCCTAGATCTTTATACACTGGTACACCTTCACAAGTAACATATTTATTATCTGGCTTGAAGGATGCTGGTTTTGGTGTGGGCAAATGGGTTCCTCATCTATATATTAACACCATTGACTATATAAGCAGGCAACTTAGATCTTTATATACCGGAACTCCTTGGCAAGTAACCCATTTATTGAATCCATCTTTTGTTTCACTAGCCATGAGTTTCAGAAAGGCTCATTGCCTGGAACATTGGTGGTCAAGTGAAGCAAAGCTTCAGCAGGCTATCCATAATAGCAAACTCATAAGCAGGCAACTTAGATCTTTATACACCGTTACACCTTCGCAAGTAACCAGCGAAAGCCAAGGTAACAATGGATTTACTCTGATAGTTTGCAAAATGACTTGTTTTCATTCTTAATAATACAGCCTGCTTTTGCTTGTATTCAAGTCTTATAACTTCTCGTTTTATATATATATAGGGGTATATTTAGTGGGAGGAGTGGTTTAGTATAAGAGGTGAGAGGAATAAATCTTGGCCATTAAATCATACACTGATAGTTAAGAATAAAAGTTAGTTTAAGGTCACATGATCACTTAAATAATTCACATGACTTTATGTTTTAATCTTGACCATTCATGTAAGATTTAATGGTCAAGATTTTCTCCTCTCACTCTCACAATAAATCACTCCTCTCATTTGATATTCTCCCTATATTATATATATATTACAAATTGTACCTGAGGAAATATATAGTCATTCTTCTTTGATTTTACTGTTGGTGTCTTGAACACAGATCTAAATGAGACTAAATCTGACATCTTACTTCCTAACCTTGAGTTTAAGAATTGAATCATTTTAAAAAAAATTATGATTTTCTTACCACACTTTTCTCTCACGTCACTTTTTACATTATTTCTTATACCATTGATTACATCACTTTCTCCCCATCACTTTCTCTCATTTAATCACAACTATTAAAAAGTGAGGTAAAAAGTGATGTAAAATAAAAAGTGATGTAAGATTATCATTTTCCTCTTAAAAATATCAAGGGCTGAGGGGGAGATGCGAGTATTGTAACATCCTACATCTACCTTATATAAATTCTATCTTTTATTTAGATATATGTGTATGTGTTACATTAAAATTTTTATGAGATAGTATAAAACTATGAGTATTAATAATTTGAAAACATAGGTGAATTGGTATTTAATGTGTTAGTGTAAATAAATAATTAAAGGAAACCATTTAGGTATGTGAGACACATAATCTAGTGGCATGAGATAGTATAATTTCATGAAAGATTAACAAAAAAAATATAATGATAATAATAAAGAGATAAATTGAACTTAGGTTGTATGGTAAAGTACCATGCAACCACTCCACTCACCTCACTTAGTGGGATACAGGCAGAACAGCCCCATATTTATTCTCATCGCAGCATGAGAAAAATAAAACAGAAGGAAAGAAAGAGTATGAGAGAATGGAGAGGAGAGTCGACCAGATAGAGAATTGAAGGGAAGTGTGGGATCA
Source organism: Ormosia semicastrata (assembly GCA_029884595.1). Classification (NCBI taxonomy): domain Eukaryota; kingdom Viridiplantae; phylum Streptophyta; class Magnoliopsida; order Fabales; family Fabaceae; genus Ormosia; species Ormosia semicastrata. Next base: position 8,864,509 of record JAQQTO010000026.1, on the reverse strand, counting down.
TGTAACAGCAAAATGGTTAGAATCTTAAAGAATTTCTCTACCCGATTACTTCCTTGGGAAGGTATTGGCAAAGTCTCAAGCCGTGGGACAATTAGGGTGGAGTAGAGGGCTAGAAGGGAACACTTGAAAGAATATTTCTGAATATTGATATTGCTTGAATTTCAATTGTACAGGTATGATTTATATTATATAAGCTTATGTCAATAACTACTTGCCTAGAATAGAGCGAAATTATAGGAAATAAATCTGTCCTAATTCAAAAATTAAATTTGTCCTAATAATAAAAACAAGAAAATAAATCAAATCTGTCCTAATAACGAAAATAAAGAAATAAATCTGTACAATAAAGCTCAACACTCCCCTTCAAGCTGGTGAATGGATATCATTCCCAACTTGCTAGTAAGATCCTGAAAGTGCTCTGTAGGTAGTCCCTTAGTTAATACATCTGCCAACTGATATCCCGAATGAACGTATGTTGTGATAATGAGTCTACTATTCAATTTCTCCATGATAAAGTGCCGGTCTATCTCAATGTGTTTTGTCTTGTCATGTTGAACCGAATTATATGCAATGCTAATGGTTGATTTGTTGTCGCAAAACAACTTCATAGGCTTTTCATGCTTTAGTCTCAGGTAATCTAATATGATTTTCATCTATAGTAACTCACAAACTTTTTGTGCCATAGGTCGAAACTCAGTTTCTGCACTTGACTGTGCCACTACGTTATGTTTCTTACATCTCCATGTTACTAGATTTTCACCCAGAAACATACAATAACCTGATGTTGACCTCCTATTAGTAATTGAACCTGCATAATCAGCATATGTGTACACTTTCATGGATAGGTTTCCCCCCTTTCTAAATAATAATCTTCTTCCAAGCGTGGTTTTAAGATACTGTAGAATTCGATCCACAGCTTACATGTGTCTATCTCGTGGATCATGCATGAATTGGCTAACAATGCTGACAACATACACTAGGTCTGGTCTAGTATGTGCCAGGTATATCAGTTTCCTTACTAGCATATGATATTGAGCTTTATCCACCTTGGGGCTCTCTTCATCACTTCCCATTTTGTGTTTCTACTCAATGGGTACACCGGTAGCCTTACACCTGAGCTTTCCAGTCTCTTTGAGAAGATCTAGGACGTACTTCCTTTGAGAAATGAAGATACCTTACTTGGGGTAAGCAACTTCAATCCCAAGTAAATACTTAAGTCTTCCAAGATCTTTCATTTCAAACTCAGTTGCTAATTTCTCCTTTAGGAGTTGCTTCTCAACTAAGTCATCACCTGATATAATGATGTCATCAACATACACAAGTAAAAGTGTGAGTTTACCTTCTTGTAAATGTTTAAAAAAAAGAGTTTGTTCACCTTAACTTTATCTATATCCTAGGGTCATCATTGTTTTTGTGAATCTTCCAAACCAAGTACTGGGAGATTGCTTCAACCTATATAAAATCTTCTTTAACTTGCACACATTGTTCCTTCCACTAGTGGAATCGTATCCGGGGGAAATTTTCATATAAACTTCCTTTTCTAAGTCTCCATGGTTAAAGGCATTTTTAACATCAAATTGGTGTAATTTTCACCCAAAGTAAACAACAAGGGAGAGTAAGATTCTTACAGTGTTCATCTTGGCTATTAGAGCAAATGTCTCCTTATAGTCAATTCTATAAGTCTAAGTGTATCCTTTTGCCACCAACCTTGCTTTATACCAGTCTAGTGTACCATCAGATCGATATTTAAAAGTATATATTCATTTGCACCCCACTGGCCTTTTGTCACCTGGTCTCTCAACAATCTCCTATGTTCCATTCTTTTCCAATGCACTCATCTCCTCATTCATGGCTTAAATCCAGTTCTTATCATTCAATGCTTCTTGTACTGATGTTGGGATTTTGATAGAATCTATGGCTGAAATGAAACTTCGGTGCTGCAAGGAAAGATGTTTACAAGAGACAAATTAAGAAATAGGGTACTTGGGACAATACATTTTTCCTTTCCTCAATGCAATGGGTAAGTCATCTGGGTTAGGTTCACAATTATTCAAAGACATGTTATTAGGTTCAGAAATAGTATTATCTGGGTTAGATTCACAATTATTCAAAGGAATGTTATCAGTTTCAGAAACAAGAGGTTCAGAGATAGGAGAACTTGTATCTTTAGTACTTTGATATGATCCAAGAATGGAACATATGATTTTTGGATCTTCCTTGAGTTGGTTCTCTTGTAACTGAATTCAACAACAAACAAAAAGAAGAAACTTAAACAAAAAGATTGATGTAGAAGAAGAAGAAGTGGTGTGAAGAACAAGTAAGTTAGAAAATTAAAAGATGGAATTAGACAAGAAGATGAAGAATGGCACCACAATCTCAATCTTATTGAAGACAAAAGAGAATGATAAGCCTTGTGTAGAATCGCCACAAAGGTATGAGGAATCTTTGATAAGATTCAAGCTATGGTTCTTTCTAAGAACCTAAGAGGCACGAAAATGGCTCTCTCAAATATGGTGAATTCCTCCACTTTTATTAATCTTCCAAATCTCCTTTTGGAGTACATGAGTTCCCTATTTATAGGCTAAGCTTGAAGCTGTTTGCAACCCTTAAAGTCCTAAAATGACTCTTGAAATACAAGGGATAATAACTTCCCACTATCATCATAATGACTGAATAAATTCTCATTATCATCATAATGACTGAATAAATTCTCATTATCATCATAATGACTTAGGAAATATTTAAAGCCCAAAAACTAACTTATGGAAAATCAAAGGACATCTGAACTTGTTCCAACAAAATAAAATACGAAAATTACAAAATAATAAGAAAAAATGGTTTTCATATGAGACCCCAATTAATTGGCCCAATGAACCAGCCCAAATCTCGCCAAACACAAGTCCTAATTGGAGTCCTCTTCAATTTGGATTAATTAGACCAACTTGAGTTCTTCTTCTTCCTTATTTTGTTTGAGATTGAATATGTTGGCCACTTCTTGTTGTAAAGCTTCCTTAGTCCTCTTGGACCTTGACCTAGTCATAGGTCCTCCTAGCCCAATTAAAGCATCCTCCTTCTTAGCTCTTCCTTTCTCACTTAATGGTCCTCCTTGGTCTTCATCATACTTACCGTTAGTTTGGACGCCTGAAGTTGTTGGGCCAATTCGGGTTTCCGTTTAGTGTGCTTGCCTTGGCCTTGACCTTAGCTGGTTCAGGTGGAGTACGAGGAGAAGATGTTAATTCCTGTGTAAATTCAAACAATAAAGGAAGGAAGGACTTAGCTTCCTGAGTGTTCTCCCCCTGAAGCTGAGGACGAGTAAAGAATGACTCATTTTCATGAAAAGTGACATCTATGGAGACAAAAAAATGACGACTTGAAGGGTGATAGCATTTGCACCCTTTCTTGTCAGGAGCATAACCCAGAAATACACATTTGACAGCACGGGGATCAAATTTGCTGCGATGTTAGCGATGTACATGGACAAATGTCACAAAACCAAAGACACGAGACTATAGACTCAGCATAATAGGAACTGAAGAAAAGTGAGAGGTCATGAGTTGGACTAGACTTACATTACCTAAGACACGAGATGGTAACCGATTGATTAAATATACAACATTTAAAGCAACTTCCCCCCAGTATGAGCTAGGAACAGACATTTGGAATAGTAAAGCTCTAGTGATTTCAAGTAAATGATGATTTTTTTCTTTTTGCAACACTATTTTGCTGAAGAGTATCAACACATGTGAGTTTATGCACAATACCATGCTCTTTAATAAATTTAGAGAAATTTTGGTTGACATACTCCTTACCATTATCAGAACGCAAACGTTTCCAAATTGTGTTTGAACCATGCAGTAAAACTAAACAAACAATTGAAACACATATGATTTGTCTTTCATTAGAAAAAACCAAGTTACTCTAATATAATCATCAGTGAATGAAACAAACCATTTAGTGCCAGAAATGTTAGAAATAGATGCTAGACCCCAAACATTAGAGTGGATAAGTGCAAAAGGCTCAACACTTTTATTAGAAGTAAGTGAAAAAGTTTCACGATGGTGTTTAGCAAACTCACTAACATCACAATGAAAAGACTCAGCAAATTCTTTTAAAAATAAAGACGGAAACATAGACTTAAGCAAAGAAAATGGAGGATGTCCAAGACGCTTGTGCTATAGCGAAATTTGAGAAGCAAGAGATTCAGAACTGGACTGATGACAAGAAAGTAACAACTTCTTATCAGGATCACCATCAGCTTGCATATTAAGGAAATAGTACAACCCTCCCTATTCCTTAACAACTCCAATCGTCCTCCCCATGACAAGATCCTGAAAGACACAAAGAGAATGAAAAAATGTTACAACACAATTATTTTCTTTAGTAAGCTTATGAATGGAAATAAGATTATTGAAAAGTTTGGGAATATGGAGCACATTGTTTAAGTGTAGGGAGGGTTAGAGTTCAATAGTACCAGAACCTGCAATTGAGGTATGAGAGTCATCAGCTATGGTTATATGATGCTTACTAGAAGAGGGTTGATAAGATAACAGATGTGAAGAATAAAAGGTCATATGGTCAGTTGCACCAAAGTCCATAATCTATAAATTCTCAATACTAGAAGCATTGAAGGATTTAAAACATAAATTCTTACTAGTCATGGTCAGAGAACAAGAGCCAGAAGGCTTACTGAGAAAGTCAATGAGTCCACAGGCGATAATCCATAGCGATGAAGGCTGATTGAAACCCAGCAATGAAGGCTGACTCCAAACCTAGCGATAAAAGCTGGTCTGATCAGTAATGAAGGCTGATTGCAACGGAAACAACAGAGGTTTCGAGATCGGGATCTTTGATACCAACTTGAAAGAATATTTCTAAATATTGTTATTGCTTGAATTTCAATTGTACATGTATGATGTACATTATATAGACTTGTGTCAATAACTACTTGTCTAGAATAGAATTAAATTATAGGAAATTAATCTGTTCTAATACAAAATCAAATCTGTCCTAATAACGGAAATAAGGAAATAAATCTGTATAAAGAATCTGTACAATAAAGCTCAACAAGAACCTTAGCTTAGCCTTGAGACCAAGAATCTTCAAATTAAAGGTAAGTAACTAGAAATTATGTTGATTGTTATTGCTTAAATTTCAATTGTACATGTATGATGTACATTATATAGGCTTATGTCAATAATTACTTATCTAGAATAGAGTTAAATTACAAAAAATTAATCTGTCCTAATACAAAAATCAAATCTGTCCTAATAATGGAAATAAGGAAATAAATATGTACAAAGAATCTGTACAATAAAGCTCAACAAGAACCTTAGCTTAGCCTTGAGACCAAGAATCTTCAAATTAAAGGTAAGTAACTAGAAATTGTGTTGATTGTTATTGCTTAAATGTCAATTGTACATGTATGATGTACATTATATAGGCTTATGTCAATAACTACTTGCCTAGAATAGAGTTAAATTACAATAAATTAATATATTTTAAAACAAGAATCAAATTTGTCCTAATAACGAAAATGAGGAAATAAATTTGTACAAAGAATCTGTACAATAAAGCTCAACAAGAACCTTAGCTTAGCCTTGAGACCAAGAATCTTCAAATTAAAGGTAAGTAACCGGAAATTATGTTGATTGTTATTGCTTGAATTTCAATTGTATATGTATGATGTACATTATATAGGCTTATATCAATAACTACTTCCCTAAAATAGAGTTAAATTACAGAAAATTATTTTGTCCTAATGCAAGAATCAAATTTATCCTAATAACGGAAATAAGGAAATAAATCTATACAAAGAATCTATGCAATATAGCTCAACAAGAACCTTAGCTTAGCCTTGAGACCAAGAATCTTCAAATTAAAGGTAAGTAACAAGAAATTGTGTTGATTGTTGAATTCTGTATGCATGCATGTATACAATCTTTGTTATTATTCATGTTAATGTATCTTATGATGCCAAAAATTGAGATAACTGGCCAGAAGGGGAGTGTGGACTCCTTGGATCCCCTCTCAAGTTCCCTAGTTAGTTGGAGGCATGAATTAAGTGAAGAAGGGGTAATCACAGTTGATTCACCATATACCCCCTAACCGAATGAGAAAGTTTGACAAGAAAGTCTAGTTTCAATTAAAATGATGTTATGATTGTTCTTTGTATGTTTATGGAATTTTCTGTTAACATATTCTTGGTTATTTATTGGGATTGCAAAATCTCACAAGTTAATAATTTATCTTGCCATAGATGGAGCTCAGGTTGAGAAGGAGACCAGCTGCTGAAATTGCTACATAATTGCTTGTCTTGAAACATATGTAGTTAATACATAGTGAATACTCTAGACTGTATTTTGTATCTCTGTATTGTATATAAAGGAGTTATGAGACTAAAATATCACACGCTTTTACTGTGTATATGGTGGTGTATACGCTTAGGACATTTTGGCTGACAGTACTACTATTTATATGGGTCTAAGATACTGTCATCACTGCTGTCTACTGTTGTATACAGTTTTGTGATGTGAAATTTGGTGAATTTTCTATACAAAATTGTTCTGTTAATACCATACAGGTAAAATGCATGGGTGAATGGTTATGGTTTCTGTGTTACCTTTGTAAAAGTACTCTTTACAGCCTATAAATTTCCCATTGATCATAATACAGGACACTTGGAAAAACAATGTCCTATGTCCTCTCAAAAACAGTTCTGATTGTACCATCAATTGGAAGTCTGTAAGTTTTTCTCTAATTGAGTTTTCTTAGAGCCTTAAATTAATTCAAACTGTAAATACAGAGAAATTCTTATAATCACAGAGGCTACATACTCCTTATATCATAATGGTTTATTCTGGGAAGTTGGAACTGCCATAAGTTGTAATTAAACCAGTAGTATTTTGTAACATTCACTCTTAACTCTAATCTATTGAGTTTATGCTCTGTTACCTTTACTAACTGGGGGACAATTATAGTGTAATAGGACTAATGTTATTGTAGATTTTCTATAGGATTTGTAAAATAAAGCCGGACAGCTTTCAAAATTATATCGATGAGATTATTCTAGCACGATGTGTTCACAATATACTGCCAAGTCATGTTCTACTCCTGAATTGATGCTGTATCAGATGCAATTAGCCTTCTAGGAACCACCTAAAAATATGTCCTTTTTACCCCAAAAAGAGGTGCATCTTTGCTATTATTTACCATTGGAATCAGGTCAAATAGACCTCGTTCTACAGCTTAGAACACGGGATGTTAGGATTCAACTTTTGCAGAAATTAACTTATTTTCAAATTAAAACTGGTACCAAATAGATAATTAAAAGTTTTAAATTTTAATCTAAATAGTCTCATCTATTATTAGCTTTCTAATGGGACCAACCGCATGTCATTTGGTAACTTAGAACTCATTCTGCACATTTCAATGCTTGCGGTTCATGTTGGGACAGCAAATTCTGCTCAAAACCCTTTTCCTCTTGTATCATTTTCTTTGGCATAAATACCGTATATTTTTTTAATAACCCTTACATGACAGCTACTCTTTTGCTATAATAACTATTGCACAAATGACCTTATATTATAAATATCCTTCTAGTTAACTCAAAGGATAGATCTAACTGTGCTCAAAGAGTTACGGGCTTCCTCTTAGTAAGGGTGTTATAAGGATGATTTCTTCAGTTTACTAGAGAGGGTCCCTAATAATATCAAATTCAGTGAGTTTTGAGTCCCCCAAGCAAAAACCTGAAGTTCATAAGAGGCGATCATTTGATTCATTACATGTGAGCACCTCTTTAATACAAGTGCCTTGATATTTGCTTACTTTTTTTAAACAAATTTTATAGCATTTTAATCCTAGCTGGAGCTTGGGACACCTTTTTTAGTTTTGGACCAATTGTTCATGCAATTTCCGGTTAAGAATGATGATTAAGTAAACTTGGGACACCGTTGAGATTATTAAAGATTATCTCGATTAGAAAAATAAAATGTACAAAAGAAACTGGAGCAAATATTTGATAAAGGTTATGAGATTTCACAAAGCTCTGGCAGCAGATGAATAAAATTATTCTTTAAAGTTTACAGTTATGGGTTGAGTTTGGCTGGATGCTTGGAAGAGTGCAACGGATTGGGAATATGTGGAGGCGAATTTCCTATTCTATATAAAGGATTTTAAATGAAAAAAAAGAAGTAACTTGATGAAGAAAATTTTTAGTTATAGATGCTGTAACTGATCCTTCACTCAGTTACTCAGTTATGGGAAACACTCTGTTCAGGATTAAAAAAGGTTCAAGTATTATATAGTTCATGTCCCAAAAAAGCATCTGTTAAGCTGTTATAACAAAAATTAAGAAGCTACAAATGATGTATCCACAAAAAATAATTAATCACAGATAAATGAGCAGTGTTATTTGCACACTTCATTTACATTTGCCCATAGTGGCATCATTTGATTTTTCTTTTTTTCTTTGTTTGGGTTGGAAATTCAAGTGAGTTTAAGTGTATATATATGTAAAAGAAGTCTCACATTATTAAGGAATAAACGAAGTAAGGACTTTATCAGTTGATAAACTTATAAACCTACAACCTTAAGATTTTGGGTTGAGACGGGACGTCGACCCACTTTGTTGTTCCTTTTTAAATTCATTAGTTTCAAATCTTCTCAATTGAGCTGACCTCGCACTTGAAGGGAGAGATTGTTACTTTATAAATAAATGGACTCATGAATTTAATGTCTTATAACCCACTTTGACGTTCCTCTTTAAGTCTATTGATTTCATATCTCCTCGATATTTTGTGCTCTCCTCTTTCTCTAATACTTCCTTCATTTGACTTTAACTTGACACACTTAAACACTTGTATAGCTGTTGACCAAAAAAAAAGCACTTGCATAGCTTAGAAGTTTTGCACTTTGCACACGGAGTGGCTACTGGCTAACATAAATACCCACTTCCTTTATCATTTGTGCATTCAAAGTATACACATTAACAAATATCCAATGGTTTGTACTACTGCCATGAAAGGTTTATAGAAGTCAGTTTATAAAGGTTCTTTTAGACGTGGAAGTTTGTATAAAATATTATAGCATGATTGCTATCTGTTTGCTGGCATCAAGGAGGCAAGGGAGAAGAAAAAGATAAGGAAAATATATACGAGGTAGAAGGACTTTGTGGGCACGCTATCAATGATTCAAGTATTTGTCTGCTTTCTGCCTCTTTTTGGTTTACTCGCGAGTCTAAATCAATGTTCAAAAGATAGAACAAATATTAAACAAAGAATGTGACACCTTAAGCAGTCCTTAATCCTCTTCGCATCAATCCAAGATGAAGCTCGGGATAGATATCAGTAAACTTTGTAAGTTACCAGCTACTGATAAATTTGATGAGACACATTTAATGTAGATTGTTACATGAAGTAATATTGAAAAATTGTTTTATTTTGTAAACATTAATATGTTAATGAATGCACTCTTCATTGAGATGGTTAGAACTTAAAAGTCAGCCATAGTATACAGTATACAGTAATATATCATATAAAATTAGTTATTTTCCATAGTGAAACTACTGCAGAGATGGCATGAATGAAGAATAAAAATGACGTTGTGGGAACTCTTGCTTTGTCTGTATATATGGTTGCTAAATTTCATCTTCAAAACATAATTTGGAATATGAAGAGTGAGAGTCATCAGAATAATTGTAACATTAATTTTTTTTCCCAGAAAATTAGAGCACATTGGTTAATAGGTTAAATCAAGCAATGTCACATGCTTTTAAAGCATGCCTTCTGAACCAACGTGTGTTGGTCCGAGTGGAAGAAGCTTGGATCCCTTAAACATGTGATCTTAAATTCAATCTCTGGATTCATGTGCATGGAAATAACACTGTTGAGAGGGGTCTCCGGTTAGGCACTAACCGTATCCTGGGAGATTAATCTCTCATCTATCGGGTGAGGGGATACTCTGAAAAACCAAAAAAAACACGGCTTCTGAATCCAATCTAACCAACTAGAATAACGAATAAATATTTAGCCCCTCTGAAGATCAATCCATGGAAACAAAGTTACAATTAAAAAAAGCAAAATCATGTGCATCAATGAACAAAAGGACCGGCTATGTAGACACAAAAGATTACACATAGGAATGAATACATTTTCTACTATACACTATACATGGTATGAACAGGAAAAGTAAATCCAGAAACAAAAACTCATCATTGAAGCCTTTTGGGTTGATTTGCCATGAAAGAGACACTTTCAAAGCAGTCCAGACAACTCGTAGTCATATATGCTGATCTCTTGCTCAATCTGTGCATAGCAATTGAAGAAGGGATTTGGTTCAACATCAAAAAGTAGTGATTCAAGATCCCGATATGCCCACAAATGATCTAGAGGTTGGCTTGCCACTGAGTCTTCTAAGACTATGTCTTCCAAACATATCTGGTTGCATACTTGATTAAATTCATCATTCATCAATGCAGGATAGCATGATTCTGATGAGCTGGTTGTTGCTTCAGTGGAAACTGAAACTTCAACACTAGTTTCAGGGTGGTCCCCTTGAACATCAGCTTCCATAAGAGGGCAGTTCTCAACCATATTGGGTTCCAAAGGAGTTGGAGATGAAGTGGTTGAGCTTCCACTGCCAGTTAGCTCTTGAACTAAATTCTTGAAGCTTGAGCTGTCAGTGATGTAGACCTTTGGCCTCAAAACCTTAATCAAGCTGTTGAATTGTTGTTTATCATTCTTAGATATTTTCAGTGATGCTTGATTTAATTTCTTTCCCATGATGATGATTTCAATGTGTATACAACTGGCACTTTGTAATCAACTCCCACCTCTCGGAGGATACAAGGTGCTATGTATAAATATTCATTTGTAGGGAAGATATATATGAGGGAGATGGAAACAGAAGAAACAGCAAGACATAAAACATTAGATGCTGAAAGGATATTGATTAATTTATACAAAAGCTTGTTTTAGTAGGAATCCATACCAACCTGCCTACCTCTCCATTTTTTAATTTCACTCTCTCTCTATCCCTGTCATTTCTAAAGTATACCATGAACCATCAAAGGAAAAAATGCTGAGTTTTGTTTTTACATGGAGATGTGGATGTTGGTCTATTCAATAAGATGGTTTTCGGGAATAAAAATGATTTGTAATAATGGGAGATATAGCGTATGAAGTAGAAGGGCATTGAGGGCACGCAGCTTACTATTCAAGTAACATAAAATAAGGCAATGATTTATTAATTATTGCTTGATCTTCTGCCTCTGGTAGCATCTGTGCAGTAGCAGAATTAGACAAAAGGAAATTAATTAAATATAAAAAGAGGTTATTGTCTCACTGAAATCATGCTCTTACTGCTAACATTCTCCTTTCTCAGTTTCTCTAATGCTTTTTTTTTTGTTTTTTTGCCAGACTAATGAATTCAAATAATTCTCTGAAATATTATTGGTACCCTATGTATTTGGATATTGACATCCATATCTGAATTCTAAAGAGGAATTTGATGGATAAACTTATACAATTCAGTATTTACACTAAATAACTGATAAGGTTATAATGTATTATATTAACTTATCTTATCTTGCCTAATATAACATGTCAAAGTCCTAATAGACATTCTACTTGATAGCATAGCTTGCAAAAGTTCTGTTTGCTCATTTTTATTTTTTTTTTACATCTTTTTTTTTAATTTATGCTAAAAACTGAGTGGATGAGTAATTCTCAGGTTAGCAATGCCTGCCTTAGCACTCCATTAATATTAATTATGTGTAAAGCTGTGGATTTATGTTAAGAATACACCTATCTTTAAAAAATGCATTTATAAATATCAATTATTAAATATAGTACGTAAGAGATCATTCGTAGGTATTATTTATCCAATTTGTGAGTGCATCGTCTTCTATGTATCTTCCTTCTAAAAAATATGGTGGAAATGATGGCTTGTTATGCATACAGCAGTTAGAAAACGAAGCATTCTTTCTATCACTTTGCCGTATGAATGCTCGCGCACACCATGTCATTGTCAAGCTCATATAAAAATCTATAAATTTGGCATTGGCTGTCGATAGTGCAATTGAAAAGTACCACTAATTGCTATGAAATGAAATTGAAATCGTTGAAAGAGCATCTTGCTCATGATTCAATAATTCAAACAAAGTAACAAGCACTGAGGATTAAAAACTTAAAATGCTTTAGACCCCATTAAAATTCATAGCTCGGACCAACCTCAGTTTAAGTCATGTTCTGTCTTTCCTTATGATGCCTTGCCTTGATTTTCAAAATCAAGGGAAAGGGGGATCATATATAGCGATTTATTCTTCTACACAAACGTTTTTGGTAGCATTTTTCAAAAGCATATTTGAAACTTCTATACTTTTGTAAAAAAAATTCCAACCGACTACTATCTGTCAGAACCAATTGTCAAAATATACTATCTGAATAAAAGAATTCAATCTAATTAACATGGAAAAGGATGAATTATTATTAATTTGATAGGAAATCCTGATTAATTTATCAAATAGGTATAAATAAAAGTAAAATTTACCAAATAGGTGTAATTTAAAAAATAATTACCAAAATAGTATTATATCTAGATTTTTTTTGTACTGAAATCGTGGCTGGGAATCACGATTTATACTATTTTAATAATTATTTTTTAAGTTACACTTATTTAATAAATTTTACTTCTACTTATATCTATTTGGTAAATGAGTTGGAAATCCTATATCTAAAAATAAGGGGTGTTTGCTGACTGGTTTAGTGAGTTTTGCAGTATTTTGGTCTCGACCCGCTCATCAAATCAATGGATTAGATCGACAGAATTTTTTCCTTAAATCTGACTCATTCAAGAGTGAGTTGAGTTAAGTCAAATTCATGAATTTGACGTACTTTAAAAAAAATCAACGAAAATAAATGTCACAATACGAAATTGAAAATTTGTTATACAAAACACATTTTAATTAAAAATATATATAGGGGTCGATTGGTATAAAGGATATGATAAGATCTGATAGTATAAATCTTGATAGTATAAGACCTAATACTTAACGGTTGGGGATATCAGAGTGTTTAGAATTGTAATGAAAAAATTTTTGTAGGAGCTTATACATCAAAACTCAATCAAGCATAATCTCACAACCTAAGGTTTGATTAAGTTATCCATCATTTTAATGTATAAAAGGGGTTCAATGGATAAATTTATATAATACAACATTTACACTAAAAAACTGATAAAGTCATAATGTATTATATTAACTTATATTATCAAGCCTTATACAGCATGTCACAAACCTATATATTCCAAATAAACTAAAAAGTCAAGTCACATAACCAGTCATAAACATAATAAGACAAACTAAATAAACATAAGTCTTACTTAAGTTAACATAAATATGAAATAAATTAAAGTAAACTAACTTATCCTAATAGTCAAACAACAAACCACGTTAACTAATTGAAATCAATGTCATCATATATAACATATGAATTGACATAATCATTTACTTCATTCTTAATTTTCTCAAGATACTTTTTGATATCCAAGTGATCCAATTTTTTTCACAATGATTTGTTAAATGTTTCATGAGTTTCTCATCTCTATTTTCTTAATCACATTGAAAATGTGACCACAATACTTATACTTAGACTCAATTGAAACTACGAAAAAGCCAAAAGAAATCAACCTAAAATATCACCATAACTAAATGACTTTTATTAAAATAAGAAAAAAAGAAACTATTTAGATGTTCTAGTTTTGTGTGAATTGATACTTTCTAAAACCGCTATCCTACACATACTTTGCGAGTTAAAATATTATTCAATCTAACTCGACTTACAGACTTATCCAATCAACATTTTATAAGTTAAATTGAGTCAAAACTCACAATCACAGGTTAACCCAGCGTCCCGAGCACTCTTATCTAAACACACATGTAAGCCTCGTGATTATGAATCTCCTCACAAAGATACACTAGATTTTTTAGGGAAAAAAGATCCATCCAAAATGCCTTGTAGTCCTAGTCTGTATTGAGTATTCTTGGTTTTTTTTTTTATTCTTTGTTTTCGGGAAAACCATTCTTGGCAATTTTGCTATTAAACATTCAATTCATTTGCCTTCATTATTAGACAGCATAGCAGTTATATCTTTCACCTATACTTCGATAGTTCTACTAGTTTACTTTAAATATTATAAAGTAAATTGTTACATGAAGCTGCCACTTACATATTGGAGAAAATTAAATTGATGAATAATTGGCTAAATATAGTTTACATTAAATATAAAGATATTTGTGGACAATAACGCTGTAGATAAGACATGATGCAACAATCGTTTAGATGTCCATTAATCTTAGGGCGTATACATTTTTTGATAAAAAAAGAAATATCTTAGGGCGTATACTACAGCACTTGTCTAGTCTTCCAACAAAAAACAATATTTCTCTACATTGAATATAACAACAACTAATCAGGAAATTCGAGATTAGCCAACAAGAGTAATTCCACAAAAAGATTAAAAAAAAAGAATTAAAATTTAAAGGTAAACCAGTTAAATCATTTAAAACTTTTGTACCTCATTCTTGCTAGCAGAACTAGCAAGCCTCTTCCTCATGTTTCCGCAACTAAAACCTTTTCAACAACTTTCAAGAAGCAATCTGGGAAGTCACTGATGTGGTTCAATTTACTAAACTACAAATTATTTACTGGTTCAAAACGTTGGCGAAGCCTGAATCTTTTCGGTCAATGATGAACCCAACTGGAGCATAAGAGGATAAACAGGGCTAAACTCCTTATCTCCTCTGCTCCTCACATTTGCAGCATAATCATCAAGTGTTGCTTTGATGCCCTTCCAGATTTGATCCTCCCCTTGAGAATCTAGCCATAGTGAATACTGCAATGGTGTTAATTTGTTTCTTTGCAGTGGTGACTGCAATTCTTCAGGACCACGGGTATACAGATGATGAAGTATGACATTTAGTGGCAGATCTTGAAGAAGAGGAGATGATGCAAGCTGGGATGTTTCCAAGAAAATAAGTGGACGAAATGCTCTAAGTGCCCGATATGGTGCACCAAGTTGCTCAACAGGGAACAAATTTTGGCCCACAGCTAACTCCAATTCAGCCATATCCCTAGCCATCCTCAACTTGCCTGATTCTGAAAGTGGTCTGACAAGAGAAGCATGTCGGATGAAGAATACTAGAACACGTGAAGCCATGCTCTGGACAAGCCTGGTGCATATGTTCTCTGTCCCTGGAGCTGTAGTATTTCTGGAAGGCAACAACCTAGATAGAAACTCACTGCGGAAGTGAAGAATACACTTCTGAAGCTCCTCCATGTAAGGTGATGCGTTGTTGTCCATAGCAGCATCCATCCCGAGCACTCCAAAGTTGTGATCATGTATTTGCAATATGCAAGACTCGAGACGATCAAGCATTGCCTGGAATAAAGATGTTACTGAGTCACAGGCAACACCGTATATTGCACCTAATGAAGCAGACAACACATCTGCAGCAATACTGGGCATTCCTTTAATCATAGATGATATTCGCGTATGAACATCTTGCAGATGCTGACACAATGTAAAGTTCTTGAGCTGTGCCGGTGTTGCAGGACCACTTACTTGACGTGATTCAGGGCCAGTGGATATCTGCCATAACAATGAAAATTAATAATTAAAAGATTAGAAACTATGCTTCTACAATAGTCCTTCCTTCTCATGAACAAAATGATCTTTGGGTTTCTAAAGATTATAAAACTCATACACAAACAAGAAAGAAAATCATACGCCTTTAGGTTCCAGCAAAAACATCCAGCTACAGCACTTTTTATATAACAAAACCCACAAATAGAAATTAAAAAGGAAAAAAAAAATATGACCCTCCCCCTCAAGAACAAAAGTGGTTGCGACGTTGCATGTTCAAGAGCCATGAAGTGTGCATCTCTTAAAATCAACCCCTCAAAGCTAAAACGTGGACAAAGCACTGGGTTAACCACTACCTTCTGCTGAAACTTAATACATCTTTAGATATAGAAATTTAATCACAAGACTAAAGGCAACTAGGCCCAGCTGACTCACTAGACCACTTGATCAACAGAGTTCGGATATCACATCAAAGAAACAAATGAAAAACCACTATACCCTTCAAGTTTCTACCATTTAAACATGACCAGGCCTTGGTAAATACCTATCCTCAGTCATTACGTCTCACCATATTGTCACAACACTTTAGGTAGTAATATCTGTAAAATGTTTGATAAGTCTAGCGAAAACATTAATAATTTAATATACTGAAAGAAAAGTGACTTGAGTTAAATAATTGAATGGTTGCTAATCATTACAATGTGATACAGGACGAGACCAACAACACAATACACACATGAATCCTCAATGAAAGAACACTCAACCGTTATCCACTGATATATTGACAATGTCACGATTAAATTTAGCTGTAGTTAACATTACTTTCCTTCTTCTGTGTATCCCTTCTTTCCTTGTAATAAAATATTCTATTATCCACAAAAAAAAAAGATGTAACAGTTAACATGATAGCCTTCCTGGACAAGTGTTGAATTCCTTCCTGAGCCAATAAATGTAGTTCTTAAAACATCTTATAAATAGCATACAACACCTTAAATACAATAACATTTTTTCTGTTTACCTGGTATTCAGCTCGTTCTGCAAGAAGAAGCAAAACCTTGCCAATTTCACGCAAAACAAGAAGTGTTAAGCGTGCATCCACCTGAACAGCTTCTATCTCTTCCTGAATGCGTGATATAATTTTTGATATTTGTTCCTTGGAGGGAACACTTCCACGACTGGACATTGGAAATACAGAATTCACTAGATCTGAAAGGCGACTCAAGCAGTGAGCCAAAAATGCAGTCTGGAATATTTCAACAGATGAAACTATCTGGTCTTTTCCAGCTGAATTTATAGCTGGTAACACTCCTTTGACATCTGTGTCACGTGAAATTCTTTCAAGAAGATTCTCTATCATGGAGTAAAGCTTTGGATATCCCATTGTAAAAATCTCTTTAACAAAACTTGATGCAGTAAAAGCAGACTTCATTTGGCTTGCAAAAGCCTTTGCTATGGCCTCCCAGACTCGATCTGTTAGCATGGGATCACCTTCCTATGCAGTAGCAGTCAATGTTAGAAAATGATTTTAAAAAAAAATCCAATTACAAAATAAGAAAGTGCTAAGCCTGACAGTATTGGCTAAAATAAGTACAACCAACATTCCTCAATAAGAACTCTATAAGGTCAAACTATAATTGATCCTCAAGATTCCAAACCCCCTAGGAAGACCATTCAAGCAGTTTCTTCACAAATGCCATATGATAATATATTCTTGAGAAACCTTAGATGAAAGATATTATGATGAAAGATATTATGAAAAAATCTGAAAAATAATGTATTAGAATATCTGAAAATTATCTAGTATTAGTCATAAATATTGGATCTCTTAGGTCATTTATTTATATTTTCTCTTTTTCTTTCCCTATATTTCAACTGATTTGTTTCATCTAACATATTAATTATTCTTGGATTAAGAGTCTAGTATTAGTACAAATAGAAATATTGAGTTTGTCTTCTGTATCATATTATCAACACATCAAGTCAATATCAATATCAGTCTATATTTTCTCTTTTTCTCCTTCCCTACCTAAAACCCTCCAATTCAACATAATGCAACTTGTTGGTGCATCTAACATATTGATAATATATTCTTGAGAAACCTTAGATGAAAGATATTATGAAAAAAACATAATGTATTAGAATATCTGAAAAATATCTCATAAGATCTCTTAGGATTTATTTCCTATTTATTATATTTCCTGATTTGTTTTCTTATTAATTAGGATTAAGAGCCTAGTATTAGTACAAATAGAACTATTGAATTTGTCTTTTGTATCATATTATCAACACATCAAGTCAATATCAATATCAGTTTATATTCTCTCTTTTTCTCCTTCTCTACCTAAAACCCTCCAATTCAACATTATGCAACTTGTTGGTGCATCAAACATATTGATCACTTTATTCCACAATGCAACTTGTTGGTGCATCAAACATGTTGGTGCATCAAACATAATGCAACTTGTTGGTGCACCAAACATATTGATCACTTTATTCCACAATGCAACTTGTTGGTGCATCAAACATGTTGGTGCATCAAACAATGCATCAAACATAATGCGACTTGTTGGTGCATCAAACATATTGATCAAACATAATGCAACTTGTTGGTGCAATTCAACATAATGAAACATAATGCAACTTGTTGGTGCATCAAACATATTGATCACTTTATTCCACAATGCCACTTGTTGGTGCATCAAACATGTTGGTGCATCAAACAATGCATCAAACATAATGCAACTTGTTGGTGCATCACATACAGTTTCAAAAGATTGCATATTGAACTTCATCAAATTCAATGCAATTCATCTAGAGATGCTTGATGCGTCAGAAGCAAAGGGACAGACATGAATTTACGCAATTTTTCTACTCTGCATCCTAAACACAGCGTATTCTAAGAGAGAAAAGTCCTTCACTGTATGAATATCGCATAAAGCCGTCACTCTATTTTGAATAATTCTACAGAAAAGAGAAACATCAAACAATTGACCTTGATCTCCTTTCTCTCTCTTCACATATAGTACAGTAAGGCACAAGTCACCCCACCCCATCCATTAACCATGACCTTACAGCATACTAGGGGAAAGAAGACCAAAAAAAAGGAAAGATTTAGAAGGCTGGCAAATGATTTGTATCACACAATGAATTCTTGCTTTTAAAAAACTGATATATTACACTTTTGGGATCTGTTAACATTTATAGATCTATTACACCGTTGCAATAGATTTATAAATTCTTTGTCATTGTCAGTTTGTTCAGAACAAAATGAACATATATGTACAGAAATTAATAATAATTAACCCACTTCAAAGTTTAAACTTTTAGTGTAACCCTCCATTTCTTCCATTTAGGAAGAGAAACACACAAGAATAGCTCAAGCTCCCGTACACTAAACTTCACATCAAATCAAGTGTGAAAAACTGAAAATACAGTAGCTTCATTGTGCTAACAATTGACCTTGATCTCCTTTCTCTCTCTTTACATATTGTACAGTAAGGCACAAGTCACCCCACCCCATCCACTAACCATGACCTTACAGCATACTTGGGGAAAAGAAGACCAAAAAAAAGGAAATATTTAAAAGGCTGACAAATGATTGTACCACAATGTGAATTATTGTTTTTAAAAAACTGAAATATTACACTTTTGGGATCTCTAACATTTATAGATCTATTACACTGTTGCAACAGGTTTATAGGCCTTTGCCATGTCAGTTTCTTCAGAATAAAATGAACATATATATACAGAAATGTCTTCAATATATATATATATATAACTCACTTCAAAAATTTAGTGTAATCCTCCATTTCTTCCACTTAGGAAGAGAAACACACAAAAGAATAGCTCTAGCTCCCGTACACTAAACTTCACATCAAATCAGGTGTGAAAAACTGAAAATACAGTAACTTCATTGTGCTAACAATTTCTGCAAGTTCCAAACTTCAATTCAACCCCGAAATTTGGCTACTTTAACACGATGAAATTTCAAAATTTTATGTACGCCACGGGGTATTTGTCACATAACTATATTGGTAAATCCATTTCACGAGAGGGCTACCCAGTTTAATTAATCACAGTAGTATTTTCCATATAAACTTGGCCATTCAGAGAACAAACACATACTTCAGTTCAGTCATGCACTTCAGCATATATAAAAGGTATCAATCCAAGTAACATATAATTTTATCAATGCCCCTACTCCATAATAACACCCCAGAAGAGAAGATTTTGCTTTCATATACACAGACTACGATTAAAAAACTCACAAAATTTTTCATCACCCTTTACCTGAATGACCTCTTCAAGTAGCAAAACATGGGTAAACGGATCGCGTTTCTTGGACAGCACCCTCTGCAAATGCCACACAGCCACAGCAATGGAATGCAACTGATCCATACAATTCCCCAACCTCTGCCACAAAGCTTCCCTAGCCTTAGCCCCTCCTCCAATCTGTGGCGTCCCACTACCCCTAATTCCACCAGGACCAAACCCACTTCCACTAGATCCCGAAATTGCCTTCATATCCAACGCCACACTCACACTCTTCGCACCCAAACCCTTGTACTTGTTGATCACTTGCTCCACAGTGACCTTCAATTCACCCAGATTGTAGAAAACCTGCAACCCTGTACCAACCTCAGCTTGATTCAACCCTTCCATTCCTCGTTCCAGAACCTTCATCGCTTCGTTCCTCAACCTATCCCCGGTTTCCCTCACCCAATTGAGCTCCTCGTCGACGACATCGATGCCGGCAAGGTCGTATTCATCGCAGAGGGTCAAGATCTCGGAATACAGCTGCGCGGCCTTGGCGAGATCGAGTTTTTCGGGCTCGCCATTGGCGGCGGAGGTGAGATCGCGGAGCTTCTTGGAGAGGCGGAGGAGGCGGATGGAGTGGTTGAGGAGCTCGGTGCTGCGGTGGAGGTTGGAGAGAGTGGTGGTGTTGGTGGAGATCTGGCGGAAGGGGTGGGAGAGCTCGGATCGGAGGCGACGGAGGGAGGATTGGAGGGAGGAGAGGGAGGAGCGGAGGGTGGAGAGGGCGTGGTCGGCGTGGTGGAGGGAGGAGAGCTGGGAGAGTAGGTCGTGGTGGCGGGAGAGGACCTCGGAGCGGAGCTGGTTCTCGAGGAGGCGGATGGCATGGTGGAGCTTCTCGGCGGTGGATGCGGGGGAGCCGGAGGAGAGTGCGGCGGAGGAAAAGGAGGTTGAGGAGAAGGAAGGGGAGAGGAAGGCGGAGAAGATGGGATCGGAGGCGAAGGAGTCGAGTGCTGACGTGGCGGTGGCGGAGGAAGGGAGTGGAGGGGAAGTAGGAGTGGATACGGTGGCGGAGGAGGGGGTTTTGAAGGTGGAGAGGCGTTGAAGGGGAGAAGCAGTGGAGGAGAGCGGTGTCCTTTGAAGTGGCGTTGCCGCTGCCGGTGAGGCCATTGTTGTGGGCTCGCCCTCTTTAGTTCGGGCGGGGAAGTGGTTGTTGGATGATCTAGTGTAGTGCGTCTTCTTGTGTCGTGCGTTTTAACCAAATTTGTTTGTGCCACAATTTTTTATATATATTTTTTTAATTTTGGGGTACAATGTTATCGTGAGTTCTTTAATTTGGGTCCTTGTGTATTGTTTAAGCTAAGTTGTTGGTGAATATTTTGTGTTTCTGCTTTTTATTTTTTATTTTGTTTTTTGTTTTTGGCTATGAATGAAAGTTGTTTTTTTTCTCTGACTTGAAAAGTCATAAATATACATATTTTACACACATTACTTTATATCTACATAATAATTTTTACCATTTGATGACATTTTAGTTACCTCATTTTTTATAAATTACACTCAGATGTTATTATCTCAAAAAATATGAAGAAATATGATTCATAAAAAAATATGTACTAAACATTCATTTTTTGATATTATAATTATGTGATATTCAAACTAATTTGTACACACCAAGACTAATTTACATTTTTTATAGTCAATGACAATTTATTGTTATTGGAACCATGTCAAGACTGAGATTAAGAAATTCATTATAATAAGTTAACAAATTAGCATATCTGAAATTTGAATTTATTATTGTGCACTTTACTCACACATTATATATTCATTTATCACTAAATCAGCTCATGCATTTAAACTTTTTTTTTATTTTGTTAAAATGTTATTACTTTTTTATCGTTTTAAGAATTTTTTTTAACATAAAAAAAGACCTTCTATGAATTTGTTTTGAAAAGTGAAGTTGTAACTTCATCATTTCTCGCTTTTATTTTGATTTTTTTTTTTCAGATGAATGTGCTAAAATAACTTTCTTTATGATGGGTAAAAATGGGCTTGAAGATGAATATATTGAAATATATATATATTTTTTTTTGAAAAAAGATCTGCAGAGCATGGCTATGCTCTGGAATCTGGATATGAGAGCTCATCTCTTCTATCGGGTGACTCCGTTCTTGAATCTAGATTTCCTAATACACGCATCTAGTCCTTGTTTGATAGGGTTACTGTTGTTTTATTTAGTTTGCCTTTGTAGTTTAGGCCTTTGGTCCCAAGATGTAAATTTAAGGCCAAAGATAGTTGCTCTATTCTAGAGTCAGGCTAGGACTTGAATAATCGAACTATGGCTATCTGAGTTGATACAGTCCACTCATATCACTTTATGCCCACAGTTGCCCTTTGGCCCTAATTTGCCAACAAATAAATAATTAAAATAATAAAAAAAATAATTTGTATTAAAAATTAAATTTTGAGCTTCAATTAAAATAGGAGATTAAGGTGAATAACATATCTAAATTGACACATGCTTAATGATACAATCATATAATCTAAGAAAAAAAAAAGTGCTCTAACAATTTCTTTATCATTAAAAACCCTAGTTGCTCTTTCCTCTCTTTGATTTTTCTCTTCTTCATTCTCATATTATCTTTGTTTTCTCCATGACTTCTTTGAAGCACTAGGGTTGTCGTCTTTCTCCTTTGACGGTATCCCTTACTGCCTTCCTCTTTATGTTTTTATACCTTTCTTTTACTAATTTGCTTAGATTTGTTAGATCTTAGTTGTTTCTATTGTCTTTTTATATGTCATTTTTTGGGTATTTTTTGTTCCCCTTGATTTGGTGGTTTCTATGAGTTCTTTTATGGCTCTTTCTATTTTTACCATCTTGCAAGTAGATGAGATATTCAAATTTACTTTAGAAAGAAATAAGATACAATCTTTAAACTGCAACATTGTTGAAAAAGATATTTAGTTATAATAATCTTTGAGTAAAGAGTATAACTTTCTTTTAGATTTTACTTCAAAGTGTAGATTATATTTGCCCTTTTTTCTTTCTTTTGCTAAATATGATGTTTCTTGTTTAGTTTGTAAGTATCACTAAGATTTTAATTATTAGTGTAATGATTCATCTTCCTCATCAAAAAAGAAAACAATCTCTATCATTTTTTTGTAATAATATTGCAGTCACTTGTACACATACTTCAACTAATTCATCTTCTTAGTCTACTCAAAGGTAAAGCATATACATCAAAACTAGAGAATTTATAAAAAAATTTCTTATAACATGACTCTAATTTCTTTTTTTTTTCCATAGTATCCTTATATCATTAGGTGTGAAGTTAATATCTAAGTATAAGACTAATCTCTTCAGACACAAAGCGGTTAAGCTCTATTCATTAGTGATGTCTACTCCAACCTTTATCCTTTAATGAGAGTGTAATTTACTTAACAATATACCTAATTCTTTTCTATCTTTTGTTTAAAAAAAAAAAGCGATTCCCTCACTGTTAAAATATTTCTATTTTAAAAATAAAAAGTAGAGAAAAAAGTTATCCTTTTCCACATAGTCATCATCACCTAATAAAAGTTGGACCAACGGTTATGGTTTTGATTTGGTCAGCAAAGTTTAGTTAGCACTTTTTAATTTTCTATTATATTTTACTAATTTGCATTTTTATAATAGGAGAATACACGATAAGAGTAGTCTATCAACTTCTCACAAATTTCACCACATCCGTTCTTAATAAGATTTGGGCCATAAACTTCTTCTTCTCTTTTTTTTGGCGGAAAGAGTGGGGTCAAAAAACCAAAAAAGAACTACACAGCTAAACGGTCCAGACTTCTACAGAAGAAGGTGCCACATAAATCAAAGTACCAAGGTAAAGAAAGGAAAGGCAGAACCTGGTCAAAAACATGGATGCCACGTTAACAGTAAGAGATTGATCCAGAGATTCCTCTCCCAGCAGGACATGATGGGACATTGGGTGGGAGCCACCAATTGATTCATAACTTGCTTCAATCTATTCGCCAAAGTTTTTGTAACAATTTTATATGTCACATTACACAAGGGTTTAGATTGAAGGCATCATCATCAACAGGGCCATCACCATAACTTCCTCTACATCTTCCGCATGCTTAGATCCTCCAATGATCCTTCAACTCTAGTCTTAACCTTCTTAGTACTACGAACCACTTGGTCTTCCTATTCTGATGACAACCGAGTCCTTCCCGTCGGCACACTTTCTTCCATTTCTCCCTTTGTAGAAACGTTAAACAAGTGAAAGCCCCCTAGGCTGGTATGTATATTGATAATCTCATTATCAATGAAAGATATGACATTATTTGGGTCTTAAACTTCTGAAATAAATTATTCAAGACTTCAAATATTATAGTCCCGCTATTTCACAATTTGAACCAACAATAAGAGTGTGGGGAAAAAAAAAGTCCCTAATTAAAATTAGAAAAAAGAAAGTAATGTCCTACTATACTGCTTGTCAAGGTCGAGAGGAAAGAAAAAAACTTAGAGCATGTACTCTTCGGATATTATGATGTTTTCAAATGGTGATTAATTTGTCCAAAATAAACGACCAAGTAATTAGCTTTGGTTCACATTGACATATTTAAAAAAAATGAAATTATATGACCTAATTTTGGTGCTAAACTCTACGAGCTCGTTAAATCGTCGTTTTGAATGTTAAATTTTGATATTAAAATTCATCAATTAAGGAACCTTTTTTCTTTATAAAATTGGTAGTTCCACAAACCAATTTCACTCAGATAATTTTTGCATTTATAATAGTAACCAGTCAAATCACTCCAAGATATTTGCTCACCAAACAGTTCTCATATTATTTTACAAAAGTCCAAGTTGCAAAAAGAGGCAAATAGAAAGTTGTTCCTCAGAATTCATTGTTTCTGCTTGGCTAGTTATGTATTCCAAACTAAAAACATGGAAATATATCAAAATAGAATATCATTCATTCATCATCTCATGTCTCCCAATCTCGTGTGAAAAAGCTTTAAAATTACAAAACAGAGCAAAGAATCAAGGACTAGCTTGTTAAGCAAAAGATGAAATCTATATCGCTATATATAATAAAAGCAGAAAAGATGTCATTACAATTCAC
Source organism: Ormosia semicastrata (assembly GCA_029884595.1). Taxonomy (NCBI): domain Eukaryota; kingdom Viridiplantae; phylum Streptophyta; class Magnoliopsida; order Fabales; family Fabaceae; genus Ormosia; species Ormosia semicastrata. The sequence continues at coordinate 8,839,496 of JAQQTO010000026.1, read as the reverse complement.
AAGCTTTCTGTACCCATTGTGTTATTGATCATAAACCCATCAACATCAACTACCCCAAAAAGCGGAAGAAGCAACTAGTTATAACTTATGAAAAATGAATAAATGAAATCTAAGGAGGTGAGAACTCAGAAGTCATAATATTCAGAAGTGGCAGCCACAGCAAAGGTAGAAGAAGCACAGGATGGAGACAAGGACTACAGCCTCTACCGCAGAGAGTATCTTGAAAACGACGGTGTCCATGATGGTCGTTTGAAGATGCAGTCGGTTCCACCGAAACGCAGAGAGCCTCCACGGCCACAACTCCTTCCTCATCACCTTCTTCAACCACCAGCTGCTCTTCTTCCCCATCAATCAAACACTTCTCAAACTCTCTCTCTCTCTCTCTCTTTCTTTGGTTTGGTAGCTTCTATGGAATTTGGACACAGAGAAAAGGGTATATGAGGTAGGCTTTATATATAGAATTAAAGGGATGGGATGCTTTGGATGCTTCGAAGACAAGGAATGTGGTTGCTGTCTGGCACTGGCTGGCCTAGGAATTGGTTTAACCGTAGAAAAATAGCACTTTATTTATGGAGCCTACTTGTCATGTTTCTTCACTGTTCCTCAATCATAAAAAAACAAAAAAAAACATCATCATATACTTTTTTTTAAGGGTATATATATTTTTTACACTTTTAAAAAGTGTCAAATTTAATAAAAAGATATGATAAAAAAATATAATAATAATATTGAGAAGAGTATAAAAAAAGATATATATACTATTAATTATAAAAATATTAAAATTATAAAAATATTACACTAATATCACTTCAAATTAAGTGACAGAATGTCGCGTACATAAATCTATAAATATTGCCTTTGTAAAATTTATACCTAATTTATTTAGACACGTAACCCCTCAATACAATATTTTGTATAAATTAGATTTCATTATTAAAGACGACATATATAAGGACAAAAATAATGAATTTCAACTATCAAAACTAAAACCAAATCAAATTTACTCAATTCTAACAAAATTTGAGAAGATTTTTGTTTGTACGTAACTAAAATTAATGAAAAAGAATTTCTAGATCGCATCAATTCCTATTTTATAACTTTCCAAACAAAAAAGTTTCATTTATAAAGTAAATTCTTAAAATAACTAATTTTAAACATACTCTAATTTCATGAACTAATTTGATTTATAAATGAGATTTTTTGGTAAATAATTTTTAAAATATGAATTGATTTAATTCTAAAATCCCTTTTAATTTAAATTGTGTGTATTTAAAAATCCAATAAAAACCCACTCAATTTTCATTGGATTTTAGTATATTTGATTTAATTTTGGTTTTAATTATTTGAGTTGATAATTTTACACTTATTTATTTACTTATTCTATCTATTCTAAATAACGATAATTTTTTTTATTAAAATGGAATAAATTTCACTCCTTTTTAAAATGTTTCAAATATAAAAATTAATTTATAAATCAATTAATATTTTTTATAATAAGTTTTAAACATAAAAATTAAATTTATAAGTCAAACCAAATTAATTCATTTAAAAATAATTCCAACTTTACTAACTCCAAGTCTCCAACTACCATTTACGTAATGATTTCACCAGTAATTTTTTTTTTTATGGGTCCACCAATCATGACTTCACCACTAATGTTTTCGTTGAGCACCAGTTTTCTCAGTGTTGCCGTGCAAGATGATAAGACCTGGCCTTAATTTTCGTTTTCATGTCTTGAATAAAGACTTCATAAAGTCGGGGTGAGAAAATGGCACTGCATTATGATATAGCCCGTTAGTATCATCATCAAATAAAGGCATAACCAGGCTTTCTTGAAGGGGAATAGTATATACTAAAAGTGAAAGTTCTGTTTTACCGAAACAAAAGGGAGAGTTCTGAATGATAACCCCACACACTGGACCGCTTGTCAATAATACTACTGAAGCATTGATGTTCGTTTGTGTAATTTTCATACAGCTGCTCTACAATTTCTATCTGATTCCTGATATGTTGTCACTATTTGCTTTTGGTACCATTTCAGTTTTGGATACCTGCAGGGTGCGTAGCAAGTCTCAAACAAATATCCAAAAAATAGAAATAAAAAAATACTAATGTGTTTTTATTTCAAATAAAAAGGATTTGAGTCTTTTAAGAATATAATTTTAAGATTCATCTTGTGATTTATGTATATAAAAATAATATTATTAAAAAAATCTTTGCTTAAACGCTCTATGTATTATAGATATTATTTTCTCATCTATTGAGTAAAGGCATATTTTAGAAAATAAAAAATAAAATAATTTTAAAAGGGAGAGCAATCCTAATTTCATTTTTTTTCAGATAAAAAAAAAGAAATAGAGGTGAAAAAATTGGATAAATTACATTTTGTTATAACTATTCACTCTTTTTTACATTATCATTTGATTACATATTATTATATTATTAAAAAATGTAATTTTTAAAATAATTATTATAAAAATTAAACATGTTTAATAAGGCAGTAAATAATTAAATAATTGATAATATAAAAAAATTTACATATCCAATATATTTTATTCATTAGTTTTACTTGTTATTCTTTTTTGAGATGACGTTAGTGTTATTTTCAATGAAACAACATCACGTGAGATACACGTTATGTATTGCACATCATTTCCACCTTTGTCTTTAACTTTATATTACAGATATCAACTTGATTTTTCTTGTGTTGTGTTTCAGCATTCTTCTAATTGCAGTGTGTTGAAAAGACAAATTGACATTAGTTCATTTGTTCCCTAATTTCCCTTTGGTATGATCACTCCAACTGGGGTCAATCAAGTGGTCCCTGTGGTACTCATGTCCACTAGTGCTTAGACGTTATCTAATCGTTGGTTTCTCCAACTGGACAGGTCAATTTGCAATTGCATAACGGCTAGTGTACCAAATATATAAATATCGCTAAAATAAATAAATATAAAATCATACAAATCCTTTATGGAATGCCGGTTTCATATAAGTAGCTAGATATATGACATTTGGACTATTTATGGAGACAATAACAATAATAATGAGAGTTTTTACCAAAAAAATTTATACGACAAACTAGTCTGTAAATACGAAGGACAATGCACCTAAATCATCTAGCTTTTTTTTTAATTAATTCCTCAATTTATACATTAAAATTTCTAGATCTTATTCTAAACCATCTTCAACTTTATCAAAGTTTAAGAAAGCTTAATAAAATAGTTCAAGCTCGGAGAAGGCGCCTCGATCTTCTGGACTCAGCCTTGCTGTGTACGCATGAAAGTGCCAAATGGCTAGCTTTCAGATTCCGTTCCCTTTTATTTTCAATATGATCAACCCCCAACTTAACTATTGTGCAAGCTGGACATCATTCATTTTTAGTCCATGTTGTTCATGTTAAAGAGAGGGGAAAAGAGGGAGAGGTATATATTCCCTTGAAAGTTTCCACACCAAACTTTACCACCACAGTCCATAGCTTAAAAGAGACTTATAGCTAAAGTATGTGGGACAGAATCCCACATCATTTAGTTGATGTTGAGTTCTTTATTTGTTTGTAACCGGGGCAGCCTGTTCCTTTGAATTGGAACATAGAAATTGACTGCCTAGTACTACTCACTGTAACTTCATTGTCTGATTGAACTGACGTGTTATGAATATCTGTTGTGGCAATGCATGATTTTATTTTATTTTATTTTATTTTTTTGTGAATGTCAATGCATGATTTGCCCTGGAGTCTACTACTCTATAGAACTTTGGATGATTTTCTAGATTATTTAGTTTTTCTCCAAGAGAAAAGATCGGGTTCGAAGTCTTGGTATGTCCAAAATTTAAGTACACTTTAAAGATATTTGTCTATATACCTATATATAAAATATAGTGTTCGATATTAAAAGGAGCAACCTCCTGTGTAGCCAAAAAACTGATATAGCCGTACGTCACTTACAATAATTTTGAAGAAATATACAATTTCTTTTAATAAAGTTACAAAAACAAAATTAGAAAAAAAGTTACGTATTCTCCAGTTAAGATAATTAAACTTTAGAGTATTTGTTTTTTTAACTTCAATATTTATAATTTTCTTTAAAACTGTTATAAGTGAAGCACAGCTATGTCAAGTTTTGGCGAGATACAGTAGAATGCTCCATTTAAAAAATGCACAATAAGTGATTTATTCATTTATTTTTCTTTTTTCTTTTTAATACCTAAAACTCTTAAAGGTAATTGTGCTAAAACTACTTGTTTGGAGGTTTGCCTTAGGTAGTATGGGAACATCCTCACCTCTCTCTCTCTCTCTCTTGTGAATTGAGATTCCCCTGATGTGGCTTCTAAGTTCTAATTTTGTCCTTTGAGTCATTGACCCTGTTTCAAGAGAGAAATTGTCATTATTCTTGATGAATTCTGTGCATTCTCATGAGTTACTTTAGAACAATGCTATTTTTATTATAAATAGTATATATATATATATATTTATATTTTTTAAATATTATTTATTATTTATTTATTTTATTATTATTATTTTATTTAATCACATTCATTCAAAATAAATATAAAAAAAGAGTGTAAAAAGAAAAATGATGTATCAACATCATTTTCCATTACTTTAATATTGAAGATATTAGTTCATCATGCTTCTGATGATGCAGAATAACTGGGAATGTTTTCTATCATAAAAAATATTTTTAATTGTTTTGGAAGGGTAAAGTAGGGGAATATAAGTTGAATGGTGAGATTTTGGGAGATATGAGAATCAACTTTACAATGAAAAAACATATCTAATGGAGAAAATAGAATGAGTACTTTGTTAAGAATAGTACTATCTATACAATCTTTCTTCAGAGACTTTAATTTCATGAACTGAAATTACTTAACAAAAATTTGACAAATTAAAGTTTAAATTAGGTACTTGACTCCAGATATAAAATTATTAGTAGTTATTTGTTAAAAGTTGTTTAAATAAATAACTTTTTTTTTGGTGTCCTAAAGTATAAGCAACTAAGCACTCGTTACGTAATTTCATTTTTGGTTATTTAATATTTATCAATAAACGTGGACTTCACTAACGGGATGGGGCTGGGCTTCAGAATAAATGCTTACTGTTGTGGGCTGTATCGTTTTTGTATTTAAAGAACATAGCAATATGAATAACAGAAAAAATAGAGGACAAGAGCAAAATTAAATTATTAACCAAAAAGAAAATGTATATTTTATTCATTAAAGTTTTTCTATCAAAAAGATGAAGAAAAACTTATATTATATTATCTGAAGGAATCAATCAATCTTACAGAAAATGTATTGTGTAGTTTATATACATTTAACATAACAAACTATTCTAACTAACTCTAACTAGCTTGTCTGCTATGCCAGTACAACAGCAAGTTAGTTTATAGCATCAAATCAGTTCATTCAGGTTAATTCTAGATTGAATCTATGAGATTAGGCTCTGTTGACATCCCCCCACAAGCTGAACTATATAGATCAATTAGACCAAGTTTGTTTAACAAATTTTGAAATGGACCAGGAGACAATCCCTTAGTCAGGATATTTGCTACTTGTGCTTTGGAAGCAATAGGTAAGAGATGTATTAGACTTGACTGTACCTTATCTCTTAATGTATGACAATCTATATCTATGTGTTTTTTTCTTTCATGAAACACTGGATTTGTTGCAATATGGATTGCTGATATATTATCATAGAAGATTATTATTAGTGTAGAATTAGGAACTTATAGATCCTACAATAGGTAAACTATACATTGAGTTTCACAAACAGCTGCAGCTAAAGCTCTATACTCAGCTTCTGAGGATGACCTTGCTATTGTGGGTTGTTTTTTACTTTTTCAGGAAATTAGGGAAGAACCTAGAAAGAAATAAGCAAAATCCTATTACTGATCTTTTAGTATCAAGACATGCCCCCCAATCAGAATCACTGAATCTAGTGAGTCTGATATCTGCATTTGCTGATTGCAGGATCTTTTTAAATCTAATAAAGGAGTTCCAGTTTCTTTTTGAAACTTAGTAGAACAATCAACTGGAGTGTTGACAGGTTTTGAACCCAAAAGACCTGCATCTTGTAACAACTCTAGAGCATATTTCCTTTGATACAAAACAACACCCTGTGCAGTTCTTGGAACTTCCATTCCTAGGAAGAATTTTAAATCACCTAAGTTCTTGAATTTCTCATCAAGTAAGGTTTTAACATGGTTAATCTCAGTCAAATCAGTCCCAGCTAGAAGTAACTCATCTACATAAACTAATATAGTAGTAAAACTAGTGGATTGGCTCTTAACAAATAAGGAATAATCAGCTTTGGATTGGTTGTATCCAGAATCTAACAAAACAGCAGAAAGTTTAGAATTCCATTACCTGCTAGCTTGTTTCAAACCATACAATGATTTTTTCAAGCCATACATGGAGAAAAGCTGTGTTAACACCCATCTGTTGTAAATGCCAATTCTTGGCTACAACTAGTGCTAATAGGGTTCTAATAGTTGTCATTTTTATAACAGGACTGAAAGTTTCAAGGTAATCAATACCTACAGTTTAAGTATACCATTTTGCCATTAATCGTGTCTTATACCTCTCAACTTTCTCATCTACCTTATGTTTGATTTTGAAAACTCATTTACAGCCAATAGCTATCTTTCCAATTGGTAAATCAGTCAAAACCTAAGTATTATTATGTTCTAATGCTTTTAACTCATCAAACATAGTAGTTCTCTAGCACTTATAAAGCATAACCTCTTAGTAAGATCTAGGCTCGACACTAGTGGAAATGGCCAAAGAAAAATGCCTAAGCCTAGGAGAAAGATGATCATATGACAGATATTTAGATATTGGATACTATTGACTAGATAATGCACAGCCCCCCAGAAATGCCAAGGAATGATGGCACTACAAAAAATGCGCTAAATTGCGGCGGTTATTTTGCAGAGGTTATCAACCGCCACAAAACACTACATATTGCGGGGGTTTTTTTTCCTTTCAGTGGAGGTTATTAACCCCCACAACTTAAAAAACGCTGATGGTATCATTTTTGCCTTTCCCTCCCATTTTGGTTTCCCCCTCACTCTCACTTCGATTTCATTTCCCCACTCACTCCCTCTCACTATCTCGTCTGATTTCTCTTCCTCTCACTCTGTCACCCTCACTTTCCTCTTCAACAACTGCTACCCCCTTCACTGTCAACCCCATCCAACTCGTAACAGTGGTGTGTATCCGGTGGTCTCATAAGATTAGACTTAGGAACATAACTCCTGATCTGCCTCTGCCACACCCAAAACTAAGCCTCTGCTCCTCCCAAACTTTGCAGATCCGACAACAAGTAGCAGATCCGGTGGTGGCATCGAAGATCTGTGTTCAAAGCTTCGAAGATTTGTGTTCCCTGCCTTCGCATTTGAAGATCTATGTTCTCTACCTTCTATCTCTCTTGTAACTCCTCACTCTCTTCACCACTGAGGCTCTTCTTCCACAAGGGTTTTTTATATTCTTTTTTTGAGGTAATTGTAAGTTCTTGAATTTGAATTTTTGTGATTTTTGTGTATTGAACAGAGGTGAAAGTGCATTCTCTTATCGGAGAGAGCTCTGGGAAAGATACTCCTGCATTTTGTTAATCCGAGAGGTACACATTTCACTGGTGCTTGTTCAGTTTTGGGAAAGATACTCCTGCATTTTGCATTTTACTTTTCTTGTCCCCCGCCCCCTTTTCCCATCCTGATTTGTGTAATCTGAAGTTAAGTTTTATTGTTAAATTAATTGCTTAAATATGTTTTGCTGAGTACATACTATCCTTTTCGAATCCTGAAGCCGTTTTATGAGGAAGGCTTTACCTAAGTACAATTTGAGTCAGAAATTACACAAACAATTCTTCAAAAGAACTGAACTCATGCCTTAATTTTGCATCTGACGCTCTCAACGTTGTCATCTGCGAGTGGGTAAGGTCAAAGTTGTCTTGTTTGTTTCTATTTGCTGTTGATTTTTCATTGGAAATTGTTGTTTATTCATTTTGTTTTTGTGGGCTTTCAAATGTTTGCAACTGAACCCAATTCGGGAATCAAAGATGAGTGTTTAGATTAAGAGAATAATGATCAGAGTGAAGAATGTAGAGTCCTCTGTTTACTAAAAAATTCGTAATGACAACAGTAGATACGCTCACTGACCTCATTCAGCATACAAAGGTCTATTTCACTTAGGAATTATGATTCTCTGGTAATTTGCAACATTCATGTTCCCACTTATATACACATTCGATTGGATAAAGAGGAAAATATCAATAGCTTTATTCTATTTGCATTTGAATCTATGTTTTGATGGTTAGTTGCTCACAACCTGTTTGATAGAATGTCTCTTTGCTTGTTCTATCTTTGGTAGCTCTTTCTGCAAGACACCATTCTTGTTCCTTATCTTTGAGATCTATTTTCCTTTTGTCTCAAAGTAGCTCTGCCATGAAAGAAACCAGTATTTTTACTGCCTTCCCTAAGCCAATTCACCCTTGATCTCTACTTCCACATTATTTCTTCCTTATACAAAACCTCATTAAGCTCAGCCTTCAACTTTTTAACTTTACTTTCGGTTTCCTCATTTTGTGGCCCGAAGGACAAATCGTGTACAAGGCATTGGAGGGTTTGGGCTTTCTTATTGAGATCCGAAACTGATGTGCAATTCCAGGCTTTTAATTTGCATCCCACAACTGAAATTATAGATACCACTGAATCCAAATCTCCACCAGCATTAATACTCTCCCACTTCTTGCAAATAATGTCTTCACAACCATGAATCCTAGTACACATCTGCTCAAACCGAAATGGTCTTTTCAGAATCAATTTTTCTTGCACCTTTTTCAAGTCCATCTACTCCACTCTGACCCTTGCTGTCCAGCAATATACGAGCATATGACATGCCTAAAAACCACCCAGTTTCTATATAATTTTGTTATTTGCACATTTATACATTGATTGCTTTTACATTTTTTTAATTAAAAAAATAAAGATAGAGAGAGAATTGAAATTTGTGTTTTTCTTACTTTATTATTCATGATATAATGAAAATGATATACAAATAATTTCTATATGGGATACGCTGTTTGTATTTTTTGTTACACTGTTGCTTTTCTTTCTTTCTTTACAAAATTGAGATAAATAATTACACCCCTTAACCACCTTATAGTATTAATTATCAGAACATTCTGCTAATATTAGATAATGCAACTTTCTTATTTGGCGAGAGATAGAACCTGCAAGTATTGGTTTTACATAATTAACTGTTAAGATAATTTGTACATCTGTGGGGTTCATTTTTTGTAGTGTTACTTTTTTTAAAATTTATATGCACCTTTTCATATTTTTTTTTTTTTATTTTTGGCATGGATTCAGTGTTTCACAAATATATATTTTTTAAAATAATTTGTGTAATGTTATGGCATTGGAATAATTATCTCTTGACTTTATTTTCATGAATTTTTGAAGTTGTGCGTGAAGATAATACTTGCCAATGGATAAATCTTGGATTGCAAAGTCAAGGAACACAATTGAATACTCAATTGGTTTAAGTAACTTCCTCAATTTTGCATTTGAGAATGGGGCTGTTGGGGATACAATACGATGTCCGTGTCCAAATTGTGGGTTTGGAAAATGGCAAACTAGAGATGTAGTCCAAGATCACTTGCTTTGGAAACCATTCCCCAAAAATTATGTTATATGGAATCTTCATGGTGAGAAACAAGTATTAGAGTCTTCTAGAAATGTAGATGTTATGCAAGAGACATCACACTCTGAAAATCCAATAGAGACGATGGTTAATGATGTATTTGGGCACTATAGGCACCAAGCCACGATGCAGTATGTCACACCCACTTGGATGCGTATGAAATATTAAATGAGGGGCCTAGGGAGGATAGTGATTTTTATGAATTTCTCAAAGATGGAAATCAAACATTGTATGAAGGGAGCAAGTACACAAAACTAGAATTTGTAATAAAATTGTATCATATAAAGGTCTTATGTGGATTAAGTGACAAGGCAATGACTATGATACTAGATTTGTTGAGAGATGCATTTGAAGTAGCAAAGTTGCCTCCTTCTTTTTTATGAGGCCAAGAAAACCATTAGCAAACTTGGTCTTGACTACATCAAGATAGATGCATGTCCAAATGATTGTATGTTATACTTGGATGACGATCCAAAAACAAGCAACAAACATGCACACATTGTGGTACATCTAGATGGAACCCTAAGAAGAAGAAGAAGAAACAAGCTGCAAAGGTTTTGCGTTATTTTCCATTGAAACCAAGGTTGCAAAGATTGTTTATGTGTCGTAAGATCTTGAGCATATGAAATGGCATGTTTTGGATCGAGTAACAAAGATGGGTTGATAAGGCATCCAAGGGATGGTGAGGCATGGAAGACATTTAATCTAACACACTCTGAATTTGCTTTAGATCCTCGAAATGTTCGTTTGGGCCTTGCTAGTGATGGTTTCAATCCTTTTGGAACCATGAGTTCTACCTATAGCATTTGGCCAGTGTTCTTGATTCCATATAATCTTCCTCCTTGGATGTGTATGAAGCACACTTCCTTCATCCTATCAATGATCATTCCAGGTAAGCAGATGCCCGGAAATAATATAGATGTGTACTTACAACCCCTTGTGAAGGAGTTACGTGATCTATGGAATGATGGTGTGGAAACCTTTGATTCGTCATCGAATGACACATTTCGAATGCGTGCAGCTCTTATGTGGACAATTAGTGACTTTCCTGGGCTAGGGATGCTATCTGGCTGGAACACACATACTGGTTTGGCTTGTCCAACTTGCAACTTTGACACGGAACCTTGTCGTCTTCCTTACAGTAAAAAGTGGTGCTTTATGGGTCATAGGCGTTTTCTGGGAAGAAATCATAGATTTAGATTGAATCGAATTCGCTTTGATGGTAGCATTGAGGAACGTAATCCACCATTAAAATTATCAGGATCTGACATTTTGAGGCAAGTGGAAAATCTTAATGTTACATTTGGGAGAGGAGCAGAGTTGGATGGTAGAAGGAAAAGATCTAGACAAGCAACTAAGCAATGGAACAAGAGAAGTATATTCTTTGACCTTCCGTATTGGGAATCTAACTTGTTGCGTCATAATCTAGATTTTATGCACATTGAAAAAAATGTATGTGACAATATCATATATACTTTGCTCCATGAGAAACCTAAATCAAAAGACAATCTTAATGCCCGAAAGGATCTAAGAGAAATGGGCATAAGGCGTGATCTTTGGCCGAATGATAATGGAACATATCACCTTGCTTTGTTTTCACTAACACGTGATACCAAAAAGTTATTTCTCGCAACTTTGAAAAATGTTATAGTACCAGATGGCTACTCAAGTAACATTTCTAGATGTGTTGATGAGGTACAAAAAAAGATTTTTGGGTTGAAAAGTCATGATTGTCATATTATTATGGAGCAATTGCTACCATTAGCAATTCGTAATGTGTTGCCAAACCATGTGACTGCAGTCTTAGTGGACTTCTGCTCATTTTTTAGAGTCCTTTGTGGTAAAAGCTTGAATCCTTCAGACCTTGATAAGCTCCAAGATCGCATTGTGGTTACACTGTGCCACTTGGAGATGTTATTCCCTCCATCATTCTTCACGGTCATGGTTCATTTAACTGTGCATCTAATAGATGAAGCAAAGCTCGGAGGTCCAGTGCATTATCGATATATGTATCCTGTGGAGAGGTAAAAGATTAGTACTTTTAATTTAAGGTCATTTGTGTTTAAGTCACTTAAAATTGTTGTTTACACTAATTATCCATCATTTTTGTAGGGAATTAGGTCATTTAAAATCACATGTACGAAATAAGGCACAACCTGAAGGTTCCATAGCTGAAGGTTACTTAGCTGAAGAGTCTCTTACTTTTTGTTCTCGGTACATAGAGGATATAGAAACAAGGTTCAACAGACCTACACGTGTTCGTGATGACCCAAATGACAATGAGCCTTCTAAAATGTCCTCTATCTTCCCCCAAATTGGTAAACCAGTAGGAGCTTCGTCAATGTTTACTTTAACTCAGATGCAAAAACTACAAGCTCACCGTTATGTGATTCTAAATTGTGCAATAGTCACGCCATTTGTGGAGTGAGTAAACAAGATAAACTTTATATGGTTTGTAATTATATAATTGAAATAGACTAATCATGTACATTGATTGCAATGTAATTATTTCATGTAGTGAATTTAGGCAAAACATAAAGAGGACTTCAAGGGAAGAAGATCTTCACTTTCAGAGATAGAGAAGAGAGTTAATAGAGAGTTTGCTGATTGGTTTCGAAGACGGGTAAGAAATCAATCATTATTTATGTTGCATTTTGCCGTATTTGATTTGAGATTACAAACTTGACTAAGATAATTATTTTATTTAGATTATGAATCCGCATACGCACATAGACACAATGTCTACTGATGTAAAGTTTCTAGCACGAGGTCCATTGGATAATGCAAGAAGATTTACAGCTTATAACATCAATGGGTGCAAATTTCGAACTTTGGCTCGAGAAGAAGGATTGAAAACACAAAATAGTGGAGTTTTCTTAACCTCTAACACATCTTGTGTTGCGAGTAGTGTTGATGGGAACTTAAGGCAAGCAGACTTACCATATTATGGGAAGTTGGAAGATATCATTGAAATTAACTATTATGGTCTGCTTCACGGTTACTCTATTCAAATGTAAATGGGTGAAACACTACTCGAGATAGAGGGTATAAAAAGGATCATTGGAATTTTAATTGTGTTAATTTTGATAGACTGATTCATACTGGTGAACATGAAGACCACGAACCTTACATTGAGGCATCTCAAGCACAGATGGTATACTATGTAGATGATGTGGTTAATAAAGGATGGAGTGTTGTTGTACATTTGAAGCCAAGAGATTTGTATGAAATGGGAGAAGAAGTAGAAGATGAAGTATATGAGAATGAGCCATACCAAGAGCAAGAACTTGAGCAATTTTTTGGCCCTGATGATGAGTATATGCAATTGGCTACAGACCATCTCAATGATGATGTAGTTGATGCAAATGTTCCTACTAACTTGGCAACAGATGCACACATGTTTGATTAAAAATGTGATCATATAGTGTTGGTAATTTAGCAATATAGTGCTTTATATATCTCACGGTAATGGTTTTACATAATTAAAGCTATGATTATTCTATTTATTTGTCTTTAATGCATATTTAGAAATATGATTGTAAACATTTAAATTACATTTCATCTCTAAATGTCTTTATTTTCTCATGAATATGCAGTCATGACAAAGAGTAAACGTTTTCGAATCCACTTGAAGTCAGCACCTCAACCACAATGCCATGCCTATCCTCCAACACGGGCTCCAATACATTCTTCACCATCAATTCATATTCAGCCGAAACTCCTATTGAGACCCCATCACTCATGCCCCACCACATGATCTACTAAATCCTTTACCGACAAGTCAAGCTCCTCCACATGCTCCAGTAAATTCTGCACCAACAGTTGAAATCCTAGAACAAGTTCCAACTCAATCTTTTAATTCAACATCATCTTCACGTTGTGTTGGACGTGAGTCTACACATTGTGACCGTGGAGGCGATAGGTATATGCATTATATGTTTATGGTTGAGTAACTTTGAGATTATATAACATTGGTAACTTTGTGAAGTTTTTATTTTTAATTTTTTTTTGTTGACTTGTTTTCTTGTTAAAGACTCAGAAGGAGCTACTAAGAAAATTAAGCTCAAGGTTAAGGAAGTCAACAACTTATGTAGTGGGGAACGCATTATTGTGAACTTTGATGAGTACGACGCAAAGATATGGTGAAGCGCAAGGCCTACTTGCTTTGGATATTGTGGAACATTGGCAACATGATTGCAAGTTGTTTCCAATTCACTTTGAGAGGTGGTCAGCCACATTTCCTATACCTACACTTAAAGATTACTTTAACGATTGTTTTGAAACAATCATAAAGGTATAAACATAATTACACATCTTTTTGTTGCTACTAGATTTCATGGTTGCATGTAAATGCTTAACTAACCTTACTTTGTTTTTTATTTGAAGCCTCAATTTTTTTTAGGACTACTGAAGGCATTGCAAAACGATATTGCAATGCTAGTATCGGGGATAAGTGGGCTGCACATAAGCAAAAATTGTGGAATGATTTCTATGACACATCCATGACAAGAGGTGAAATCATAAGTAATATGCCAAGAGGTATAGAGAGAGATCAATGAGTTGCTTTTGTTCATTATCGTCTAAAGCCATCAACACAAGTAAGATGTTGTTGTACTTTGATCAGTTTATTATTGTTATAATTCATTTCTATATGAATATTCAATTGCTTTGTTTATAGGAGCTTTGTAGAAGAAACAAAGAAATTCGAAGCAAGCAAATAATTCCTCATAATTGGTGGTTCTAAACCTAATTCAAGAAGGAGGAATGAGATGGTAGTTACATTAACATGATCCTCATTACTATTTTGCAATGTTAATGTTTATTTTTATTTTATTTTTTAACTTCTTTCTATCACAGTTGCTAGAAACTGGACAGAAAGTTGGTAGGAAAAATGTATAAAATAACTCACACAAAAAAGATGGATCATTTGTAAGTACTTTGCCGCAATGGATAAAGTGGTAAGTTTAGCCTGAGTTAATTATCTTGTTTTCTAACCTTCTACATTTAAATCTTGACAATTTGTAATTGATAATGTTGTATGCTTATAGGAAGCAATTGACCTGGATTATGACTCAAAGCACTAATGATGAATCTGAAATTTCCCCTAATGATGCTGTTGGTAAAGTGTTTGGGGAAGAGCACTCTGGGAGAGTACGAACCATGGGTATGGGAGCAGCTCCTACAAATACATTCAGAATACTAAACTTCGACTAAGTAATGTGAGTCATTCTTCAATTGAGACTCCTACATCATCATCATTTACCCAATGGCAAGAAAGGTACCTCCGATTAGAGAATGCACTTAAGGCGTACATGATAATGAAGGAAGGAAGCATCCCTGAAGAATTGGCTGACTTCTTTGCTCCTCAACCAGAGGTAATTTAGATATATTTGTGACTACTAATATATTTGTGAATAAAAAATATAATATTTTTGTTTTAGATATAATTTATTAAGACATATGGTTGCTTCACTTGCTTGAGTAATTCCATCTATAAATAAGTGATTATATGTTGGTATTTCGATGTAGATGATTATTTTTTAAACTTTCCTTTGTGATACATGATTTGATGGGGTTCTTAGTTATTCTTCCTTGTTCTTTACCTTGTTTGCGTCAGCTTTGCATGATTGAAGAGATTATTGTTACATAACTTACGAGAATGAAGCAACTTATTCCCTACTGCTTTATTTTTGAGGTAGGTGGTTGTGTACAAGGAAATTGGCTTATCACAAATTTAAAGATAATAACTGCAACTATTATCAGCATGCCCTGCTGGTAGAGGACTGTCCAAAGTGGCTTCACCACTCCATGGGCCAAAAATTCGACGTCCATTGAGTAGATAGTGAAACTGTTAGAATATTAGGTGTCCGATATTAAGCAGTATTAGTGTGTAAAATTATTTTGTTACTATATTGTGAGTGTTATGGGAATTGGCTTGTATTAGTAGGTTTACATTTGTTCTTTGAATTATTAGTATAAATATTAAATAGGGGTATCAGGCCAGATTATTCTCTATCTAATCCCTAAAATTTCGATAGATACCAGCTTGAATGATTAACAAAGCATAAATTCTCCACGCCTGGCTTATGACAAACAGTTAAATAAGTTAGCTGAATATATCATAACAGATAGAAGGACAAGAAAACAGACATTTTGTGGGTGCTAAATGGTTAAAATCAAGTAATCATCAACTAGATTTCCTGCAGGACGGTAGATCAATGCCTGACCCCCTTAATTAGTCTAGTCCAGTGATTGGCAAACTCTTGCTAGAATATGATTTGTATGTAACATACAGGTTGAGACATTTGACATACTGTAGAGTGTCATAACTATGAACTTTTGTGGCTCACCAGGTCTGACTTTGAGTGATCTACAACTCAATAGTCACTGTTGAAGAATTACAATAGTTGCATAAGTATTGTTTATTAAAAAACACGTAATTATGCCAAAGCATTCCAAAATGAATTCTCCAATTTTGCTAGAGCTACCATCACTTGTCAAAGGGACAGTGGTTTGATTAGTCCCCATTTCCACTTTAGACACATCTTGTGCTAGACATCTAAATTGCAATGGGCAACCACATAGCATTTAGCCTTACGTAATGTGCCTGACATAGTTTCTCTATGTAGGAGCAAGGTCTAGAAAAGAAAATATTCCTTTTAGCTTTACAGCTCTCCAAATATTCCAAAGGAATTTGTCCTATGCTTTATCAAATGGCTTCTGATCTCCCACTACAATAGATAGACAAAAAAAACTATCTCAACCAGACACTCCCAAATTTTCAGTCTTTTTGGGCAGCAATGACTAAACTATCCACAACTACGAGGTGTGGTCAATTTGCAGCCTGAACTATCCTATAGGCAGATTTTAGTATTTTACCTACATTGCAAGAGTTTGAATACCATTGAAAATGGACACTTGTAATCCTTAGAAAAGAGTTTTGAATTAAAAAAAATAGTATTATTATTAAAAAAATAGTAAAAGTTGTTCTTATTTATTATTACTATTATAGTATTATTACCATGGAAATGGAATCTGTAGAACGTACAAAAATTGCTTTGTTTTGATCCTTTTTGTAATTTGACAAGTCAGAATTTGTCTCTTTTAATTGTTTTGAGTCCTTAGTTGTACAATTGTTAGGCTGTTGCACATGATGTTGTCCATTTGATTAGAGGAGAACAAAATGGTCCAATAATCAAACATTAAAGGATGCCTTCCATTGCAATTGCAAATTAATTCTAAGTTGAGATACTCTATTCTTGGTTTTGATTGTTTATGATTGGGTGTAGGTTTGTTATTTCTGGTTCTTGTGCACATGGATTCATTATTTCATGATTCTATTTATCTCTTTATAGTTTCTTACCAAATGTCTTTTTATTATTTCAGCCAGGTGATGCTTCAAGTGAACCTACTACGCCAGTGGATGCAAGAAGATCATCTGGTGGTAGCAACACAAACCACCAATAGTATATTTAGTGTTTATTTTTTATGTTCATTTTTATTGTGGTACTACTTTAGGTTATTAAGAATTTTAAGTTGTAAGTTTAAGTTACAAGGGATGAATTTATTTAACTTATTATGGCTTCGAACTTGTGCTTTTTATGTTATGAATATTTTTAATGCAATTCGATTCACATTTATATCACCAGTTTTATACAATTAATTGTTTTGATTGTGCATCTTAAACGTTATTAGAATTAAAAATTAAATATGCAATAAATCTTTCTTTTAAAAAAATTTCATCAGATGAATAAGAAAGTCAAAAATGTGATTTACAACAATTAAATAGTGACAGTTTTTAACTTCTGCAATTTTTAGGTAAACAAAATCACATAAATAGATAGCGGAGGTTAAAAACCGCCGCAATGTGTTTGGTGAGTAGATTCAGGCAAAAATATAGTGGAGGTTAAAAACCGACACAAAGTTAAAAAAAACCGCCACAAACTGTGGGAGTTAAAAACCCCCGCAAAATAATTACTATTGCGGGGGTCGCTAAAAACCGCCGCAATATATTGCGGCCAACGTAATTGCAGCGTTTTGTAAAACCGCCACAATTTAATTTGCGGGGGTTAAAAACCGCCACAAATTGTAATAAAAACCGCCGCAATTTAGCGCATTTTTTGTAGTGTGGTAGTCCTGCAAATATGTTGGTGTTTTCCTTGTTCTAGTAGAATGTCTCACATGTTTATATGGTGGAGTGGGATCTGAAACTATTCCAGACTAATCTGGGACAGTATCAGGACATGATGCAATAGTAGTTAACTTAGGAAAATGACAAATAAATGGATCAAGACATGAAGTAGAATTTGAAGGTTGTGAAGTAAGAATGACTTGAGAATCAGATGAACTATTAGAATATGGAAATATATTTTCATGAAAGACCACATGCCTATAAGTGAATACTTCTCTGGATTTTAAGTCAAACAACAAATATCCTTTAGTACCTGACTTAAAACCTAAGAAAATACACCTCTTGGCTCTTGGATTTAACTTCTTCCTATGTGCTACCATAGTAGAAGCATAACATAATGAACCAAATACTTTTAAAACTAAATAATCAGGAGAATTACCAAAGAGTAACTGATGAGGAGTTTTATGATTCAAATAAGGACTAGGAAGCCTATTGATCAGAAAAACAACATATGCCACTACAAAGGACCAAAAAACTTTGGACAAATTTGACTGAAAAAGCAAAGCTCTAGCTATATTCAATATATATTGATGCTTCCTCTCTACTACCTCGTTTTGCTGGGGAGTTTCAACACAAGTCAGTTGGCGAATGATGCCTTTGTTGGCATAAAAAGAGCTCAAGGTAAATTTAGGACCATTGTCTGACCTGATCACCTTGATTCTTCTATCAAACTGAGTAGACACTAAATTGGTAAATGACTAGATTAAAATATAGAAGCTTTAAATTTCAATTTCATTAGGTAAATCCATGTAAATATACTTTTATCATCCACAATTGTTAAGAAATATTTGTGTCCAAACATAGAGGGTACTGAAAAAGGACCCCAAATATTCACATGAATGATATCAAAGGGATTCAAAGAAGTGGTAAAACTATCAACAAAAAGTAACTTTTTATGTTTTGCTAAGTGACAAACATCACAATCCTTTGTTAAATTTGTACAAGTAACATCAGGACATGATTTATTTAAAAAGGACATTATAGCATAGGAAGGATGACCTAATCTGAAATGTCATAGATTTGAAAATGAAAAAGAACTATTTACAAAATGAGGATGACAAACTGAATTTTTTACAGATGAAGTTTGCTGATTGGAACTAGGAGACACTAACCCATAGAGACCATCTCTGAGGCTAGCTGCACCAATCATCTTCAATGAACTCAGATCCTGAATTTGACAAGTGTTATATGAGAAAATTAATTTGCACTGCAGAAAAGATATCAATTTTGAAACTGAAATTAGATTGAAGGCAAAAGAAGGTATATAAAGTACATCTAGTAGATAAAAGGAACTAGAAAATGTAATTGTAGCAACAACTTGACTTCCATCTGGTAGGTTAACTGAGATAGGTTTAATGTGTTTGTAGCATGTAAATTCTGATAAGCAGTAGCAGACATGGTCTGTAGCTCCAGTATCTAAAATCCACTGCTTAGGTTTAACATTACAGGACAAGACACATGAGATACCTAAAGTATATGGTTAATTTGAAGTAACAAGGTTAGAGGAAGAAGAGGTAATGTGATTAGCTGAATGAGTAGGAGGCTTGAATCTTATTGCTGAAGTAAAACTAATATAGCTTTCTGCTGCTCTTCCAATCTATGGAACATACTTGGTTTTTCTTGAGCTTCCTTTTGAGAATAGACACCACCATCTTCTTCATAACATTCATTTGTAGTGAATTTGTTTATTTCACTTCTTCTTGGTATATTATTTGGAGGAAAACCATGTTTCTTGTAACATATATCAACTGTATGACCATTTTTTCCCCAAAAATTACAGATTTTTAAAGAACTCTCTCTTCCTGCTAAACTTCTTCCAGGATTTGAACACAAACCATGAAATGCTCGACCTCCTCTGGCTTTTCCTCTAGATGCATAACCTTTAGTTGAGTAAGCTAAAATCTTTAGTTCATCAAAAGTTACTAATAATTCTCTCTCCCGCTGAACAAGCACGGAAGACACCTTGTTGATGATGGGAAGGGGATCTATCAACATGATTTGGGATCTCACAGTAAAATATTGCTCATTAAGCCCTTTTAAAAATCTAATTACAAACTTTTTTTCCCTATAACCTTTGATAATATGAATCAAATTGCAACTGCACTGAATCAGACAAGAACAAGTAGGAATTTAGCAAAAATTCTCTAATTCTTCCCAAACACTCTTCAACCGAGTAAAATAATCTGCTACTACATTATCCCTTTGTTTAAAAGCATAAAACTCCTCTAATAAAGCTGAAATTCTAAAAAAATCACCTTGATGAAAACGTTCTTTGAGATCATTCCATACTTTAAGAGCAGTGTTCATCTAGAGAACACTGTGAACAATAGAAGGATTCAAAAATCGTGTGATCCAAGAAAGGACCAATGTATTGCAACAATCCCAAACACTATACAGAGGATCTGTAATCGATGGTTTGGAATTAATCCATTCACGAACTGATCTTTATTTTTCATATGGAGAGCCACCATCATCTCTCGTGACCATGTATGATAATTCTTGCCAATCAATACTGATGAAACAATAGAAACTCCAGGATTTTCATTCAAATGAATGAAATAAGGACTAGATGGATCCAGAATCGGATTGGATACTAAATTTGCCATAAAATGATACGGTGATTATGATGATTTTCAAGAAATCAAATAGCATGATCACTGATTTCAATCAATTCAATCAGAGCAGACATAGCAGAGCTCCATCTGATACCATATTAAAAAGATGAAGAAAAATTTATATGATATTATTTGAAGGAATCAATCTATCTTAAAGGGAATGCATTGCGTAGTTTATATACATTTAACATAACTAACACTAACAAACAAAACTAACTTCAACTTCCTCTAACTGATAACAAACTATCCTAACTAACTCTAACTAACCTGTATGCTATGTCAGCACAACAACAAGTTAGTTTATAGCATCAAGTAAGTTCATCCAGGTTGGTTCTGGATTGAATCCGTGAGATTAGGTTCTGTTGACATTTTTGTTTAAATAACTCCTCACGTTTATAAAAGGTTTCAAAATAGTCATTACCGTTAAATTTTGTTCTAGCATAATTAATTTAATTCTTATTAAACATTTTACAGAATAATAAAAAATATCTAAAAGAGCACATATTGGACAAAAAATATATACTCAAAAGAAATAAATACTTACTAAAATGAAGGAGGACCTATTGGATAAAAGAATACATTTCAAAAGAAATAAACACCTATTAAAATAAATGAACACATATTTGACGTTTTACAAAGAAAATGAGTATCTAAAGGAGCTCATATTAGATAAAGAATCACTTACTTTGTTAGCCAAAAGACGATGTTATAACATCATTATAACAAAAGATAATGATAGAGACTATTTTAAAAACTTTTATAAGTGTAATGATTGATTTGAAAAAAAAAATTATAAGGACTAAATTGAAAATGAATGAAAAATATATAAACCAAAATTTTAATTTAACCAAAAAAAATTGTACCATTTGAGTTTTTTTTTACGAGATTTGAGTAAGTTAAATATACGATTCGTAGCAAAAAAAATCATTGAGTAAGTCCTAAGGAATTATTAGCAAGTATGACTATTTTACTAGTTTACTAAATTTAATTTCGCTCAGGTTTAAGAATTTTGGGATTGACCTAACTTTCTATTTTGTTCAGTATTGATAATTTTTTGTTTTATTGATAGATTTAAATTAGACTTGTAATTAATGCCAAGATACGCGAAAAGATATGTGATAAATATGAGAGATTTTATGAGAGATTGTTTTTAAATAGGAAACTAAGAAAGTTATAAAATGTGTAAAAAAAGATAATTACTTATAAAGGTAGTTATTGTGGGTTATAAATAATTGTATTAGGGAATTGGTAAAAGTATGAGAATGAGAGATATGAAATTGTGAGTAATATTGTGGTAGAGGATTTACAATTTTGTCCACAAAAATTGCATTGGTAAGAGTTTACAACTTTGTCAAAAAAAGTTGTAGTTGTTGGAAGAGGATTTGCAATTTTATCTATGCAAACGATAGTAGAGAGGATTTACAGTTTTATCCGTGCAAAAGTTATATTGTAATGTTGTTCATAATAAATTTAATCTCTTTTCATCTATGGATGTAGGCATGTTAAATCAAACTATATTAAATTCATGCGTGATTGTTTGTGATATTTTTTCTAATTAATTGTATCTATGCAAATATGTGTAGAAGGGGATGGAGTATTCCCCAACACAAAATATCTCAATTTTCAAATTTCTTGCCCATCTCATCTTAGGGAAGAAAAACTAAAAAATTTAAAAAGTGATAAATATTAGTTGCACATATATATAATTTCTCATATATGTCTCCTCAAATATGTTGAGGTGAAAAAAATTTTGAAGGCTTAAATATGATTTTAGTCCTTCAAAATATTGCAATTTTTGGGTTTAATCCTTTCTTTTTAAAATTTTTGGTTCAATTCCTCCAAAAAAAAATTCCCTTCCCAAATGACCCTTCTGTTAGTGCACCATTAGAGTTAGCTATTAAATACTTATATCTAGGCCTAGTTGTCCATCGACATCTTATGTGTAACAACTTGGATGCTTTCTTGGACATTTAGAGGGCCATCTACTTATTGAGTTTAAAATCTCAAAAATGTTTGAGTATTGAACCTTAATCCGAACATCTTCCTTGGTGAAAATCCTCTGCAAGCTGGTGGTGACCAGAAAAAATGGAGGTTGGCTAGCGGCAGGGATGATTGTGGTAGCTTCTGTAGTTGATTATGTAATCACAAAGGTCTGAGCTTGAAGTTTCAGGTGTTGTGCTCTGTGTTTACAGGTTTTGTAAATATAGCTTGGTAATGTTTTGGCTGGGTTTGATGGTGAGAGTGGATATTAATGGAAGTTTAGAGGTCTGATTTTGGTGAAAATTGGGTAATGGTTGTTGGTGGTACATGATTGGGTTCTAGATTTGGTTGTTTATGCTTACTAGGTTGAAGGGGATTCAATTTTGTATTGTAGCTTTGTGTCTTGAGGAATTTCTGGGTTTGAGAGCAAGGCGAGACTATGTTGCTAGGTGTATAATGTTTGCAGAGTTTTGGTGCTAGGTTGTGTATGTAGAAAGAAGATTGAGGATTGCTTGAAGGTAGTTTTTTATATGGTGCTATAAGAAGTTTTTTGTCTTGTTGGTTGAGAATTTTTGAGTAATGGTGAAGGGTTTTGCTTATGATGGATTCAGATTTGTGATTTTTATGAGTTTGTTTATAAGTTGTGTGTAGTGATGATGGTTGGTTTTCGATTGCTGGGAGAATATTTGTTGTGATTTTTATGGATTTTTTTTTTATAGTTTTGTTTATTGAAATTAAGGTTTCAATAGGTTGAAGATGGGGACTTTGTTGGAGTCTTAATACATCATCATGTTCAATGCCACCTCTCA
Organism: Ormosia semicastrata; assembly: GCA_029884595.1. Lineage (NCBI taxonomy): Eukaryota > Viridiplantae > Streptophyta > Magnoliopsida > Fabales > Fabaceae > Ormosia > Ormosia semicastrata. The sequence continues at coordinate 8,816,196 of JAQQTO010000026.1, read as the reverse complement.
TGACACCTGGGATCATTTAATCAACGTAGGTAGTTAATGGTTAACTTTAATAGTGCATTAATTGAAGGACCATTTGGGAAGAATTTTTTTTTTTCGAGGATTGGATTCAAAAAAGTTAAAAAGGGTGAACTAAAAAAAATTGCGATACTTTGAAAGACCAAAATCATATTTAAGTCATTTTAAAATAAGAAATAACTACTGATACAATGAGGCAACAAAATTTTCTCACCTAAATATATGTGATATGTGATGTATATACAAATAACATTGAGTAAACTCTTAAATTAATCTTTCAAAGATTAACATGTTACTAAATTAGTCTTTTAAAGATATCAAAATATTATCAAATTTATCTTTGAAAGATTTGATAGACAACATAAAAATAAATTTGATGACATAATTATATATTTGATAGACTTATTAAAAACAAAATCTTTAAAAAGTTAATATGGTGAGACACTAAATCTTAGAGAACCATTTTAAAAGTTTACTGAATAATTCTCTTTCGAATTATTAGCTGGAAGCCTGGAATCGGGATCATTGAATCAGTCTGTAACAAACTAACGAATAAGTACTGTCACAGGATGACCGATGGAAACCACAAAATGACAAACATTAGGCCGTCTGCTTTTGCTAGCTCTCCCTCAAATAGCTATATATGTTCTTCGTCTGGTTGCCGAGGACAGCATGTATTGATGAAATCTCTTAGAACTAATAATTGTGCAACCAGTGACTATTTCTAGTTCGGAAGAGCACTTTTTGTGTAAAAGGCTTGATAACACTTGTATCAAGAGATAAAGTTTGCTTGATGGTGGTTACCTCTTGGTGGGATGATGGCTCACTTCCACAAACTTTTGCATCAAACACATGTGGGGAGTGGGGACACCTTCATTTTTAACCATTTTGTTCAACATCATAGGCTTGATGGTGAGTGCCTGACAACAGTGACAAGTTTTAAAATAAAATGGTTTAAACCTAACTTTCATCTGAGCTATGTTAACTTATTTTCAAAAGCAAATAGGCAAATATTGCACAGTACGTTTATTGACATTTGTCAAATGAAAGGTAAATAACATTTTTTTATCTTTCAGGATGTAAGTGGAGTTGCTTTAAGTTGCATATTGACTTGGAGCAACAAAGAAGGTTGCTATGGAAACCTGTAAAACTAATGGTGCTAGTTAGTTAAGTGAACCTGTAGTTGCTTTACAAAGTAACATAACATTAACATGCATGATCAAGCCTAGCTTAAGTTGGATTTATCAAGTCCTTTCTGGTTTCTTGTATAGTGAAACTTGCATTAGGTTTCCTGGTGAATATATCCTTAACGTATTGAATTTGAATACTTGTTATTTTTTAAAATTAAGAAAAAGGAAATTTTCAGCTAAATTTTAAAAGAGAAATGGAAAGTTAAAAAAATTGAGAAGATGAATGAAATGTTTGTTTAGTTCAGCTGTAAAAAAATTGACTATTTTAATAAGTAATTATTATATAATCAATTATAATAGAATTAAATTTATGTTTAAATATATTAATTAAAAATAATTTTAAAATAATATATTTTATTTTAATAATATAAAATTATTTTTATGTATTAAATTATAAAAATAAAAATAAAATTATTTAAAAAATTATTTAATTGAAGATAAAATAATATTTATAACTCAATTTTTTTTAAATAATCTATATTTATAATCATAAATTTTGAACTTTAAATTTATAAAAAAATTATTATAATATATTAAATTTCATATAAAAAGTAAAACGATTTTACCTAAATAAGCATAAACAATAATTTTATTTTTCTTAAAAAAAACTATTAGATGAACGAACAAATCCTATCTAAAAATATGCTACGACAGAAAGCGGCACATGTATGGCTGTATGCATAGGAAGGACGCATCGGTAATAACAATTGCAAGCGGCAGGGTCGCATTGGGAAGCGGAAAGCGTTGGAAAAGGTGAACAGTTACGTAATCATCAAATCATATCATATCAAATGACAAAATATAAAATTTAGGGAAAGTTGTTTAGGTTTTTATTATGCTATTTTTTAATAAAAATATAATATATATTTTATTTTAAAGTTTATTTTTTTTAAATTTATTGATAAATTATAAAATAATTTATACATATTACATTTTTATTAAAAGATATTATCATAAATACCTAAAAAAATTTATCTAAGTTTTTTTTATTGACAAATTCTTGAAGAATAATGATTCTCTCGATCTTATAAACAAAAAAGTCTTAACATAAATTTAAAATATTTGAATTAGATATATTACATCAATTATATTATATATTATAGTAAATTATGATAATTAATTATTAATTAATTATAAATATTATCTTATAATAAATGATGTAATTAAATTAGTATACCAAATTTAAATGGCTTAAATTTATGTAAAATTTCTTTTTAAAGATGAAAAAATTAAGGTATAAATATATAAAAATGAGATAAGATTAATTGTAATTAAATAAAAATTATAAAGATATAAATTGATATATGTATAAGTATGTGTGAGTCGTATTACTCATCTATCAAAGCATCATAATATTAATAATAATGTTATACTTATACTTACATGTATATCATTTCATATTAACATAATTTTTACCATTTATGTAATGCGTCCATATCATTTTATGCACATCTATATTTTAATTCTATCACACAAGTAAAAATGAAAGAAATATGAAAAAATAATGTGTAATTAACATTTTTTAATACTAATATGAATAATAATACCTATACACATTTATAGGCACATTACTTTACATTTAAACCATTTTTATTATTTAATTATAACTTATTTCACTTTATTTTTTAAATTTTTTAACAAATGCCTTATTAAAAAATTTAAAGTAAAAGATTTTACAGTAAAAATAAAACTTTTCAATTCCTAATATATTAAATAATCTTCCTTTTACGGAAAATTTTCTATTTTACTCAAAAACCCTTATTTTTTAAACGTGTACAAGTTTGGTATGTGGATCATATCTTTCATGTGATAAGGTGGAGATATTTTTATATATATGAATGTAATAGGTTATTTTTATATATAAGAAATAAAAATTAAAAAATAAATTTTATTAAATTTATTTATCATAAAAAATTATTTATATTTTTTAAATTTTTTATAAATATATATAAAAATAATGTGATACATTTGTATCTATCTAATAATTTTTTTATTAACTGATACATGGTTGTAATCGTGAATTCATCATTATTCTTTGAATATAGTAACACAAGACACCACAAGTACACACTACACAGACGTGAAGCCATATCTCTCGTCACTCCCTCGAATAATGAAGAATGTGTGGCCCAGCATTCCTTGCCATGTGGTTCTCTCACCTTGGACACCTCCTTCTCCTTCTCTCCTTTTAACATGTCCTACTCCTAACTCTCCCAATCCAACACAACCAAAAACGCTTTCTTTCCCACCAAATCTCAAACACCCTTAATATTTTGCACCTTGAATACCATAATCCTCTGCCAACTTATTCTCATTATTATCAAATAAGCACGTAGCCATGTTCATGAATTCCCTGGCTTCCTTAATATTCAAGAAATATTGCACTATATAGTATATATTATTCACCACGTTCTGACTATAAGATATTGAGTTGTGTTCTTGTGTTGCATAACAAAGAAACTTTGTAAACTTTGTTTTGTTTCCTAATGGCTGGCAATGAATGGATTAATGGGTACCTGGAGGCTATACTATCCACAGGAGCTCCCACCATTGATGAACAAAAGTTAGTGACTCCTAGAGAAAGTGGGCACTTTAATCCCACCAAGTACTTTGTGGAAGAGGTGGTGAGCAGTGTTGATGAGTCTGACCTGCACCGTACTTGGATCAAGGTGGTTGCCACTCGCAACACCAGGGAGCGCAGCTCAAGGCTAGAGAACATGTGCTGGCGCATTTGGCATCTTGCCCGCAAGAAGAAGCAGGTTTTTTTATTTTTATTTTTTTCTTTTCTTTTACATGATTGAATCTATGTCAATTGCCAACATTAAATCATATACATAATGACACATGCTTGCCTAGGCAAAATTATTTGTGTTTCTGTGATTGGGATTGGGATGAATTTTTGTTTTCAATGGGGGGTTTTCTTATTCACTGAGGCTAGGGTAAAAGATTTGTAGTAATTAGAACTGAGAGTAGAAATGTTAGTTATACATATATTTGTGTGTGTACATTAAGTTGACATTTCCCATTTGTTTGGAGATGCATTCTAATTTATTTATCTTAGCTGCTCCACATTTTTCAATACTTAGCAATGCTTATTTATTTATTTGTTTTGTTTGGTTTTGCTGAAGATTAAGTTTAACCTTTTCTTTTTAAGATAGTTTAAATTGTTGTAGACATGGAATATAATCTAGAGTCACCAAACAGTTTGGTTTAAGTTTTAATTTCATTATACTTGGCCCTTCATCCAATGAATATGGGGAAACTACCAGAATTAGTGTATGCAAGACTAATGGGCCAAACTGGTGTGCTATGTGTAGTTGGAAGGGGAGGAACTCCAGAGGCTGGCGAACCGAAGATGGGAGAGAGAACAAGGACGCAGGGATGCAACAGAGGACATGTCTGAAGACTTGTCAGAAGGAGAAAAGGGGGATGGTGTTGGGGAGATGATACAAAGTGAGACACCAAGGCAAAAATTCCAGAGGCAGATTTCCAACTTGGAAGTATGGTCTGAAGACAAAAAGGAAAATAAGCTTTATATTATACTCTTAAGGTATATTGTTCACATCCACAGAATCATTTTGAATTGACATCACTGCCAATAAATGTTTTAGCCAAATTTCTTAGGATGTCTCCATGCCTCAAGGAATGCTCATTATAGTGGAAGCTAGATTCATACTTATTTACTTGGTCAGTGATCAGCTACAAAATTAAGTTCTCTGTCTCAGGCGTATTTTATATACACTCTTAATGCAGCTGACATTAACCAATCATAATATCATTCTTTCTCCCTTTCAATTTGTTTTCCACGTTTGTCATATTGGGAAATGGTCTTGGCATGGTTGGGGTCTGTCTGAAGATTAATCTAATTAATAAAAACAAGAAAAAAAATAGGCTTGTACTATCAAGAAACCACATGTTTCCTAAGAAATTTTAACCATTGTTGTAATGTAAGCGTAGTCTCATTTTGTCATAACTCTTGTTGTGAACTGCTTCGGGTAATAAACTCTACAAACATGTGTAGAAGCAATGTTTGGCTATATATAACCTTGTCCTTTCACAGTTTGCATGGATTGGTTCGAGGAGAGAACATGGAGCTTGGTCGAGATTCTGATACTGGTGGACAGGTATTTGACATTCTTACATGAATAAGTTCAGTTCTATCCCTACCATTTACTTGGTATTTAATGATTTAAGCAATGTATTTCCAGATTAAATATGTGGTAGAACTTGCTCGTGCACTTGCAAAAATGCCTGGAGTGTATAGAGTAGATCTGTTCACACGCCAAATCTCATCTCCTGAAATTGATTGGAGCTATGGAGAACCTACAGAAATGCTAACTGCAGGCTCAGATGATGATGAAAACATTGGGGAGAGCAGTGGTGCATATATCATAAGAATACCCTTTGGTCCACGCAATAAATATCTCCAAAAAGAACTTCTTTGGCCCTATATTCAAGAATTTGTAGATGGAGCTTTAGCTCACATTCTCAATATGTCAAAAGTATTGGGTGAACAAGTTGGTGGGGGCCAACCTGTTTGGCCATATGTAATTCATGGACATTATGCTGATGCTGGAGACAGTGCTGCTCTTCTTTCAGGTGCTTTAAATGTGCCAATGGTGCTGACAGGTCATTCACTTGGAAGAAACAAGCTTGAACAACTTCTTAAGCAAGGGCGCCAATCAAAGGAGGATATCAATTCAACATACAAGATAATGAGGAGAATAGAAGCAGAAGAACTCTCCCTAGATGCTGCAGAACTTGTTATCACTAGTACAAAACAAGAAATTGAGGAGCAATGGGGACTTTATGATGGGTTTGATGTCAAGCTTGAGAAAGTTTTGCGTGCTCGTGCTAGACGTGGTGTCAATTGTCATGGTCGTTACATGCCAAGGATGGCGGTAAGAATGCAGTTGGTGTCACCTTCAATTTTGAAGGAGACAGAATGTTCAGATTGAAGTTATAATATTATTAGCTCTTTAACCTTGGTGAAACTTCTTTGGAAAAGGAAATCACTCTAAGTACCAACTTCTTTACCGGATAGATATATCAGTTACTTTCTTTGTTGTTCTTTTATGCACATTTGCATCACTTAAATTAACTATTTTTGTTGAGTGTCTTATGAAGTACTAGTGGTTCCAACTTTCTGCAGGTTATTCCACCTGGTATGGACTTTAGCAATGTTGTGATACAAGAAGATGGCCCTGAAGTTGATGGGGAGCTCACACAGCTTACTGGTGGTGCTGATGGGTCTTCACCCAAAGCATTACCTGCAATGTTGTCAGAAGTGAGTAACTGATATGCCTACATATGTGCTATTACATCTTAGTTACTGTTATTGACTTGTAACGAATAACTTTGCGCAGGTGATGCGTTTCTTCACAAATCCTCACAAGCCTACGATCTTGGCCTTATCAAGACCAGATCCAAAAAAGAACATAACCACTCTGTTAAAAGCTTTTGGAGAATGCCGTCCCTTAAGAGAACTAGCTAATCTTGTAAGTTGACATAAATCAACTGCTCACTTGGTGGAAACTATAGTTGAGCACTTGTAAAATGACTAATGTATTCAAACAGACGCTCATAATGGGAAACAGGGATGACATAGATGAGATGTCTTCTGGGAATGCTAGTGTGCTCACAACAGTGTTGAAATTGATTGATAAGTATGACCTATATGGGCAAGTTGCATACCCTAAACATCACAAGCAATCTGATGTTCCTGAGATATATCGATTTGCAGCAAAAACAAAGGTATATTGAAGTTTACTATATATAGAACTAAATTTCTTATGTTTTAATGATGATGGACAGCTAACTAGTTTGAAATATCTCTCAGGGAGTTTTCATAAATCCAGCTTTAGTGGAACCTTTTGGTCTTACTTTAATTGAGGTAGGTTTTAACTAACTTGCCACTTATTCTCATTTTAATGCTAAAGTGATTATTATTTCTCTAAATATGTTTAAACTCATGCAGGCAGCTGCGCATGGGCTTCCAATGGTGGCCACTAAAAATGGGGGACCAGTGGACATTCATCGGGTAATTGATGATTTACCTTTATATATATATATTAGTTAGTTACATGGTGCATGCTGAGAAGTTCCTATATGTTACAACAGGAACTATTTTCTCATATGGCATTGGAAAAAAATAAAATTTACATTTAATTGCAACAATCTGTAGTCATTAAGGTTGTTGCCTTGTTGGTAGATTCCAAATTTCTTTTTTCCTGTTATGTATATTTTTTTGGGAAATCAAGCAGGATCAGATATGCACAGGATCATTTTGATTTATAAATGATCTCGCTGCCTCTTGTTATGTCTCCTTGTGATATGTTAGGCCCTCAACAATGGTTTGCTTGTGGACCCTCATGATCAGCAAGCAATTGCTGATGCATTACTCAAGTTGTTGTCAGAGAAAAACCAGTGGCATGAGTGCAGGAAAAATGGTTGGAAGAACATACACCTTTTCTCATGGCCTGAACACTGTCGTACTTATTTGACTCGGGTGGCAGCCTGCCGGATGAGGCATCCACAATGGCAAACTAATACTCCAGAAGATGATATAGCTGTTGAAGAGTCTTTCAATGATTCACTTAAGGATGTGCAGGACATGTCTCTTAGGCTCTCAATTGATGGTGACTTGGCTGCAGCAAGTGGAGGTCCTGAGATGCAAGACCAAGTGAAAAGGGTCCTAAGCAAGATAAGGAAATCAGATTCTGGTCAAAATCAGGATGGTGGAAATAAGGTAAGGAAGCCAGATTCTGGTTCAAGTGGTGGGAATATGCTGCTTGACAATGTAACCAACAAATATCCTCTTTTGAGGAGAAGGCGTAGGTTGATTGTTATAGCACTTGATTTGTATGACGATAATGGAGCTCCTGAGAAGAAGATGGTCCAGATAGTGCAAAGTATAATTAAAGCTGTTCAACTAGACCCTCAAACTGCAAGAGTTTCAGGATTTGCATTATCAAGTGCTATGCCAATGCAAGAAACAATAGATTTCCTTACATCAGGCAATATTGCAGTAAATGACTTTGATGCTTTAATTTGCAGTAGTGGGAGTGAAGTTTACTACCCTGGTATTTATACAGAAGATGGAAAGCTTCTGCCTGATCCAGATTATGAGGTGCATATCGACTACCGTTGGGGTTGTGAAGGTCTAAAGAAAACCATTTGGAAACTTATGAATACTTCTGAAAAAACTTCCAGCCCCATTGAGGAAGATCTGAAATCAAGCAATGCTCATTGCATCTCATACAAAATAAAGGATCTTAGTAAGGTACGTGAAATTTACTATTGTATTTGCATAATGGCAGTAAGTAGCTAAGGCACTTAGAAATTGATTGAAATGATCATGTTAATTGTCTATTTCAGGCAAAGAAAGTTGATGACTTGAGACAGAAGCTTAGGATGCGAGGTCTACGTTGTCATCCTATGTACTGCAGGGGGTCGTCTAGAATGCATGTTATTCCACTTCTTGCATCTAGAGCACAAGCACTCAGGTAATAGTTCATAACAAAAAGTAAAGGGCATTCTGTAAGAACAAGATGGATATAGGTAGGTAGATGTAATGTTTAATCTTGCAGTTCCCACCATTAACGGGAGGGAAGTGCCTAGTGCCGTGCTTGTGCTGATCATAATAAGCTTGCTGAGAAATAATTGTATAGACTTAGTCTACACAACTTGTGTAGTCTAAGCCAATAAATAACATACACATTATCAATTTACGTTAAATTATTGTCTAAATCTTTGTGTCATACAACTACTTTATATTTGAAATGATGATGTGTCAATTACTTGACCTAAATGGCCTATATGAAGATTTGTTTTTTGATAGAGCACAGTGACATCATTTCATCCATGTAACCAACCCCACATAACGGAAAAATGCTTTGGTTGTTGTTGTTATGTGTCAATTACGTATTAGCCTGCGATGGTGCATAATTGCAATCACTTCATAATATTTAGTAATTGACTGTTTATTAATTGCTTATGTTAGGTATCTCTTTGTCCGTTGGAGATTGAATGTTGCAAACATGTATGTCATCCTTGGAGAAATCGGGGACACTGATTATGAGGAAATGATTTCTGGAACTCACAAGACCATAATCATGAAGGGAGTGGTGTCTAAGGGTTCAGAAGAGTTACTTAGAGGTCCAGGAAGCTACCAAAGAGATGATATTGTCCCAAATGAAAGTCCTCTTGTCGCATACATTAGTGAAACAACAGAGGACAAGATTGCTAATGCTTTGAAGCAACTCTCCAAATCTGGAGGAATGTGAGGTGCTACACTACTAAGTACAGTTCTCTCTCTCTCTCTCTCTCTCTTTGAAAACAAGTAATACATTTACCTTTCCAGAGTACAAAATGGAAATTGGATGTAATTCTCTGTTACCATTAAGCATAGAATCTGGCCAAAATATAGATAGATTGTGGCTTCCTTTGTTACTAAATGCTTTTGTTGATAGAACTTATACAGAAAGTCGGGTATGATTTCTCCGAAGTACACGTACAGCTGACGAGTAATTATGTAACCTTATTTTTCGGTTTACATCAAAGAGTTGGGACTCATTTAAGGTTTAGAAGTTGCTGTGTGATGAAAAAAAGAATGTTATAGACATATAATGCATATTGCATATACCCTTAGTGCAATTGATTTCAGTTTGTCGGCTTAATTTGAAGAGAAAGAGGGCAGAAATCCTTATAATCTCATAACTAAGGAGAGCCCCCTTCTAGAGGAGAAATTCTAATGTCTTCCAGATTACTAATCCACCTAGGATAAGGCTCATCTATATTGTTAAGGTGAGTAAATAAGGATGTAACTAATTTTAAATCATTTAGTGAGTTGAGATCTTAATATTTTTTATTAAATCAATAGTAGTAGATACACCACTTACTTGTTTACTTTAAAGACAAACTTACTTTTGATGAACCTTATTTATTCACCTTTATATAATAAATTAGAGTACATTTTCATGAGTGACTTCTTAAACTACTCTCCCTATAAGAATGATACATTTCATTCTTAATTTTTTTTTTTTTAAATTCTATATTCAAATTATCTTTTTTAATTAATTATATATATTCTCTTTGCAATTTTAAATATTTTTTCTTTTAATCTATATTTTTAAATATTCTATCTAAATAAATTAATCATACATATTTTCTTCATAATTTTAAACATTTTTTAATTGATATTTATTTAAATTTTATTTGAATTTAGAAAAATAAGTGCAATACAAAGAATACTTATTATTGTAATATAAAATCCAAATAGAAACATAACACAACACATGATACTGAGAATGAATGTGTGCTCTCAGATGAAGTTTATAATATAATACTAGTGTATAATAAGTATTTATGATTTTATCTTAAAATTTTTAAATAAGTACTTAAAATTTTTAAATAAGTAATATGATGTATTTTTTTTTTATTTATTTTTAAATATTTAAATATAAATAATAATGAGTTTTAAAAATACAAAAAATTCATATCAAACTGAGGAATTCTTTGTGGTGTGAGAACATTCTGTGTAGCTTGGGACCCATGAATAAACCCAGACATGCGTTAAGTATGAAAACGTCAAACGTGTACAAACTTGGATGGTTTGCGTATCTCTGTAAACTCCATCAAACATAGAGGAATTGGAAAGGAACCACTGGAACGAAACGAAGGAGCTGTAACCAATATTGTGAGCTATAGTAGAATGGAATGACACAAGCATTATTGCACAATGTAAGGGCAAGATGCTGAAGTGGTCCACTCCTCCGACATTTTCATGGGTCCAAGGTATCCCATCCACAGGGCTCCTTTCACATTCAACCAAAAAGTACAGGATTTTTGGTTTTGATATTGTTATGCTGTATGTATTATTTTAACACCCAATATCACATCATTATGGATGTGGCCTAGTTCAGGGTTAGTTTCAATTTTCATTTTTTCTTTTCGAAAATGATTGTTATATATAAAAGGTAGTGATGATTTGAACTAATTAACATATTTGTGCGAATTGATCCATCATTGAAAGCATATAAAAATTTGTAAATGTTGGTAGATCTTTCGCCTCTAGAAGATATTTATCTCATTTTTTCACAAGATGATTATATCTACTTTACTTTTCTACTAATTCAAGGCACGTTTGCAAGAAAGAAGGATTGATTTCTTTCGAATCAAAGTGTTTTGATAAATCAAATTTTCACTTTTGTGATAAAAAAAATCTTAATAAAAAAGGTTATAAATTGATTTAATTGTAAATGACTTGGTACATATTGTAATATGGAAAAACTTAGCTATGTTAAGTATTAATTAACTTATACTTAGGAACATAACAAGAGCGGAGTCGTGTGAGTATTGTCATCTAATGTAATTTTTATTGGTACATGGAAGAGGGAACAATCCTAGGAAACTACATCACGAGGAAAAGCAACTCCAACAACATCCTCTAACAATATAGCACCACACCATATGTTTGGAATATTAAAAAAATAATTTAATTTGTAAATTAAATTTAATTAAATTTGTGTTTAAAATATTAAAAAATAAAAATAATTTAATTTTTAAAATTTCATACATTTTATTTATTTTGTTTTAAAAATTATATCAAATTTAATAAAATTTGTTAAGATTTGATTTGATTTAAAATAAATAAATTTTTTATCCTTAATAACTATTTTTATAAGGGTTAAAATGTAAAATAATAAAATTAAATTAAATCAATTCTCATTTTAATGAATTTTAAATACAAAATTTAATTTCTAAATCAATTCAAATCTTTTTTAAGTTCTAAACACAAAATTTAATTTTTAAATCATTTAAATCAAATTAAATCAAATTTTTTCTCATTTTTACTCATTCCAAACATAACTTGTATGATGTTGATCAAACACATGTAGCCCAATTGATAAAATTTGAGCATAGTTTGAAAACCAATATGCGTAACCATGTTGCTTTCACCATATCCTATCATCTAATGTAACTGATCATCTACCCCTGCAAGCTAATAAATGATTTCATCAAAATCATCCTTATTTATTTTACATTCTCTAATTCTAGCTTAGTCATAATATCCATCATTTATTATTCTCCTTTTTCTCATATACTAATACACATTGAAGTCAAATTCTTCATTTTTTGTTTTTTAAAATTGTTTTGTGGTTCAAATTAGTTTTAGTTATGATATTTTAATTAAACATTATATAATATTTGATTGCATATTATGAGCAATCAACTAGCAAGTAGCAATGCATTTGTTGACTTAAAAGGTTATCGAGGTGTTCGTGAATTGAATTGAATCAATTTTGAAGCAAAAAATCATATGATTCAATATAATCGATTTTCTTATTTTATCATTTGATTAATTTAATTCAAAATATAAATCCGATTCAATCTAATCAAATTTAAATTGGTTTTGATTGAATCTAATTTTTGATTTTTTTGTTATAATTTCTTTTATACATAAATTCATCAAATTCATTAAAAATATGAAAAATCAAATTTATTAAAATACATCAAGTATAAGCCTAAACTAATTCATCAAATTACAACAAATATAAGTTTAAACTAATTCATCAAAATGTAAATCTAAATTATAAATATAAGTCTAAATTAATTGTTAATCCTACAATAAATGTCCAAATTCAAGAGAGATAATTAATTTTAATTTGCATAAAAGTAGAAAAATCAAAATAAGTATAGGTTATATAAGAATTTTTTAGATAAAATATTATTTTAAAAAATATATATAAAATTTTGGTTTTGTTTGGATTGGACCAATTGTTAAATTTGGCTCCAAAATTGGATCCAATTTATTTTTTTAAATTTTTTTACTTATCAATTTTTTGGATTTATTTGATTTTTTATTTTTTGGCTTGATTTTTTCCATTTTGGTTGAATTGGCTCGTTTTTTAACACCCTAAAAGATATGTTTAGATTAGGGGTGTACATGGGACGGGGTCGGGACGAGTTTGACTTGACCCGAAAATCGACTCGATATTTTGATCATGTCATTTTTCTAGACCCAAATCTAATTCAACCATGTCTCGATAATGACCAGAGTCAAACTGAACTAACTCGATATATAGATATAATGTATAAATTTAAATATTATGCATAATTAAGTCATAAAATTATAGAAGTGAAAAACTAAAACTAATGTATATTTTATATTATATATTTCAAAATAAATAAAATTAATATAAATATATTATCATGTTATATAAAAATTATTAATTTAAGTCAAAAAGTTTTATTATTTATATTAATTGTAAAAGAAAAATATAAGTTTTTAAATAATTTTGCATACGAGGTTGGGTTAGAATGACCCAAAGTATAATTCAAACATAACTTGAAAATACATTGAATTTAATTTTTAGAACTTGAATCTATTCTAATTAGTTTTTGGTCGGATTGAATCTTAAACACCCTAATTTTATTCCTACCATTAGGGTTTTGGTCCCTCAAGGACTAATACCTTAATAAGTTAAATTATAATAACTAATTCTTTATAGAAAATAAGGACCATTCACTTTTGATGAATGAAAATTATAAGGATTAAAATTCAAATAAATAATAAATATATAAATCAATACTCAATGATAAGGATAAAAAACTAAATAAATAAAAATATAAAGATTAAAACTTAAAATATATTATAAGGACCAAAATCTAAATTAATAACAACTATAAGAACTAAAATATACTTTAAACCAATAAAAAATAAACCCTCCTTTCCATTCTCTTGAAAACCTTCAAAAATTTCTTTATCCAAAGTTCCAAACATACAATAATGTTACCAGGGGCAATGGTCTCGCAGATCCTTCCTTCATTAAACTGTTCTCTTTTTTATTGTATATTTTTTATTGTGTTCTCTCTCACATGAATGACTAGCTTTTATTATATCAAAATGATCAATGTGAGATTTTTCAAACTTAGTTAGAACCTCCACTTTTTTGTAAGTGAATAACATTTCAAATCACAGTTTTAATGTTTCGTCTCAAAACTGCATGATGGCAAAAGGAGAAGTAAAAAAATAAAAAATAAAATATCAACAGAATCATTCTCAAATCCCAATGCAGAGACTTTTATTTTATCTTCATTTATTTCCCTTACCAATTGAGAATCTCATTTAAATGTTTGATAAAGAAAGCTTTATAACAAATATGTCCAAGCCAGGATCTTTCCAAATGCATAAGCAACTGCCACACTATAAATTTATTATTATTATTATTATTAGAAAGCGCACGGTTACTTTAAGGTGTTGGTTCAGCTTATAAAATATATCTTTAATTAATTATGAGATTTTGAGATCAAATTTTATTTTTACTTTTATTTTTTTTCAACGTGTGTTTATAATAAAAAAATTACTCATCGGTTGAAATTTATAAATTTTTTTATGATTCATTATATCTAACAAAAAAAAACTTAATTACGTAATTGTAAAAAAATTTGACATAGAAATATATGTGTGTTAATTAAAAAAATTAAAAAGTGAACAAAAATGTACTTCTTTTATTATTATAATAATAAATAGTGCTTAATGTATATTACCTTATACTAAAGTGAGAGGATAACATCAAAATATAAGTGTGTAAAAGATAATGTAAAATAAATTATAATTAAATAATAAAAATTATATAAATATAAGATGATGTATATATAAAATATAATATATGTAACATTATTCTTATATAAGTATCAATCCATAAACCCAAAAATGAGTCAATGAGGAAAGTCTTCATTGTTAAATGTTGATTATGGTGGCTGCTTGTTGGCACAAAGAAAGAGTTCCAATCCCAGATTATAAAATCAAGTCCTGTTTGACCCCACACACACACTTGAGAGAAAGCATCTTGTGCAATACATAGTCCCCCACGAACTAACAAACCTGTCTCTCTGTCTCTGCTTCATTTTTCTGGGTTTCTCCACCCACAACACAGCTTCTGGCAAGGTGAACAAGTCGTTGTAATCTATGACTGAGAACTGGAATTGCTTCACTGTGGACTTGGTCATCCTCAATGTAGCTCTGGCTTGCATCGATGGCCTTCTTGCCATCATTGCATTTGCTCAGGTTTGGATCTTCGTTTCTTTGTTCCTCACCTGTGATTGTGAGCTTTCCATGGCAATGTCTTGTGCTTTTTCATGGTCAATGTGCTGAATGGCTTCAAATATTGATCAGTATATTGTGAATGATTTGGTGTTCTTGTAGTATCTGGGAAGGGGGAATAGTTTTCTTTTTCTTTTTCAAAATCCTATTTTTTTTAGTGGTACATCTTTAGATGCTGGAACTTGGAAATAGTAACGCAAAAAGGATTTTTCTTTTTTCTTTTTTTTTCTTTTGGGGATGAAAAAAGAAAAATGGAAAACTCAATGAGAGGGAGGAAAATATTACAAGTAAGAGGATAACTGGAAGTAATCCTCAAAGACAAAATGAAGAGAATAATCAAAGGAGATAATATAATGGAAGAGTACAAGGAAAACCCCAAATATCAATACATTTTCATCATTTCTTATTTCCTTCTCTTCTCTGCCTCTTAAATCTTAATTGATACACGTAGTTCTATTGCCATTATTTTTCAATTTTAGCAGATCACTTGATTTTTGTTAGGATTTTAGAATCTTGTAGCAATTCGTTCAGGTCTTGATAGGCTTGAATAAGTCTTCAAAGTTAAAAATGTCATCCTTTAACTGTGTAATATTCACATATCACATGTATAAAATTCTATCTGTTCTGCATTATAATCTTGTTGCCCATGTGTTTCTCCCAAGAAAAAAGGGGAGGTTATAAAATTTCTACTTATTATGTGAATGTGATACATGCAGTCCCTTGATTACTAGTTGAAGTATTTGGATAAGCAGTTTTGTGGTCTTACTTACATCTATAAATAAATATACAGTAAAACATTTTTGCACAATTCTGCTTGAAGTGCTGATTGTACTCCAGATGTTCATAAGCTTGATTAGTCGATGAAATACAAAAAATGAATATAATAATTTTTTTTTCTAGTTCCAAATATGGTTGCTTGTAGTATATTGATATTATGTCTACTAGTCAGGGGTTTTCTTCTTTTCCTTTCTTTTTCCTGTTGAAATAGCATAAAAGGATGAATGCTTAGCTAACTGAAACTAATCATGGAGTTTTTGTTTTAATTTTCTTATTTGCGTGCCCTAACTAAAGCAATGTTACAATTACTCTTGCTTCTGTTGTTGCCACTATGTTCTGTGACATACAAACCAAGTTAGATAACACTCAAGAATAATTAATGATCCAAAAGACCAAAATTATTTCTTGTTTCATTTCTTTCTGTGTGACATATTTTAGCACTATCATATGGCAGGTCCTCAGGATGCATATGCGAAGTCAACAAAATGGTTGGGCACGCCAAAAAGTAAGTGGCATCTCATCAACCTTTTTCAAGTTGTCTTTATTGATGCTGATGCTTCAAGTGCATTCTAATGATTTGCTGTCATAATATATTATATTAATATTTAAAGATGGAGAGCTTATTTTGAGTAGCTTATTTGGTGTCTTTGGTGAATCATGGCTGTGTCCTTTCGACTTAGAGTAATTTCTTTTGATTAGCTTCAGAGGATTTAGTAGATCTAAGGAGAGAAGGGCTTTACTTCATTTTGCTGTCTTTGCTACTTTTTGGTGTATTTGGCTTGAGCAAAATGTTCATATGTTCAAGAATTCTACTCAGCCTTACATCTGAATATGGGAAAAGATGGCTTTTATAGCTTCTCCCTTCTGCTTGGACTGTCATCTCTTTAAGAGAGTTCCCTAACAGATATACGAAAGGATTGGAAAGGTTTATAGTTTGATGTCTTTATTTGTCTTTCCTTTGTTTCTTTCTTATGCCTCGCTCAGGAGGATTCCTCACTCTCCTCTTTCTTTATAATATGTCTTTCGTCTTTCTAATACTGTTCCTTACATCCAAAAAATAGGCTCTTTAACAATATTTACTGCTATTTTTCAGGTACTCCATCTCATGATTGGCGCTTCCAACTTGGGTACGGTTGAGGTTCTCTGTTTGATGCCATGAGCAATTTCCCTTGTATCACATTTCATGAGAATTGTCAGATCCAGGTCATCCCAATTCAATTGAATGGAATGACAGTTTCTCATTCGGAATCTGTACAATAAGAATTTTGATCAAATCAGAACTCACCATTCTGACAAATTTTTGGCAAAAGTGGATCATCTTAAAGTTGGAATTACTTTTTTTAGTATTAAAAGTTATTGAAATTTAGTTTTATGAGACACTTCACTTTAGTGTGTTCGTAGCTTGCATCATAATGCTATATATGTAAAGTTAATAAGTAGGAAAGTCTACATGTTAGCTTACTCTATTCATTCAACTCCATTATATATTTTTATCAAATTTACACATTTTCTTTGCTGTTTCTATTGAATTTGTTTTCTGAGGTACATCAAGTTGATCTCAAAGAAACATGTAGAGATTCTCATGTTCTATCACGCTGTCATGCTACTAAACTATTGAAAAAGATGCAATAGAATTTTTCTAATGACATTGTTCTTGTTACCAACAACAACTACAAGAATATTTGATAATAATTTGCATCTGAGGCCAAGCTTGAGGTTGACATTTTCCCCTTATTATTTAGAATGCAAGGTCATTTGTGTGAGATCTATTTTTGCTTTTACTTTCACTCAACAAAGACATCCATTATTCTGCTAATAAAAATAACCACAGTACAAAGGTTGTTATATGTCATTATTTGCATTTTCTTCCTTCCTTTTGCTTTCAATTTGGATCCTTAGTTGTTTCAAACAACTTAGCCACTGGAAGCCATTGACTCTGACTTTAATATCCAGTGCTAGATTGACTCTAACTGTTTCAGTATTTGTGTTGGAAAATAGAGATTAAGTATAAAAGATTGACATTTGACAGCCATAGTTGACTGAATTTTTTTGTCTTTTCTCTATATGCAGGGTACTTTATCTATTTTGCAACTACTGTTTTTGCTACTTGTAATGGGTGGCATTGCTGGTCTGGTGCATGTGGTTTTATTCTTATGGGTATGCTAACATGCTTTACTTAATCATGAATATATGTGCAGCCAAAATTTCTGTTTCTAAAGTCTATTTGTTGAGACTTGATTGTCTGCCATTCATTCGTACTGATGAAATACTGCCGCAGCCTCCCCCAAAGTTCTGTTTTTGGCAGCATTTCTCCTCCTGCTATCATTCTGGTATGTCACAGTATCATTCTGGTATGCTCATATATATAGTCATGAGTTTCCAATGGTCCATGTCCATATTACTAGTAGCAGTAAGATATGTGATCAACAATAAGTATGACTTAGGACAACTTTACAATATAAAAAAGATTGATTTTATGGATCCTTTACGATACAGTATCTGGTGGCGTGAGAGAAATTAGGATCCGTTAAGCTTGATTCAGGGATATATGGACGCTAATGGGGTCAGAAGATAGATGGTTTGAAAATCTATATAGGTAAAAATGGGCTAGGGATGGCTTGGGAATCTAAGCAAGGAGGAAAAAGATCGAGACTAGACCTGGAAGTGGAAGTATGTTCGGAACTTATATTATGTCTTAGAAAAATATATATTCTAGACTATGATCCAACTTTATGTGCTGATGATTAGAGATTAGATTGTTCACATTTTTATGGATTTGAAAAGGTCAGAAAGCAGATCTTTTGACAAGGTTTGGGAGGATATGAAAGGAGCAGAAGATTTGGTAATCTTCTTCCCTAGGCAGTCAGAAAGCATCACTCTGGGGCATTTAGTGGGATGTGCTCTTCTAATGATTTCTTTTGCTCAGACTTTATCTCATGAAGCTACAGAAAACAAAATAAAGGCAAAAGAAACTATTAATAGCTTTGTAATATAGATATTGCTTTGCTTTGTAATTAGTTTTATAATGTGTGTCCTTTTAAGTGTTTTCTCATTTGACCCACTGAATTTGAATTTTGTTATATAAGTATTGTAATTAGGATATATACTAAATTTTATTTTAGAAGTTTTGATTACTTAGGACTTCTATTATTCCAATATTATTACCAAAAAACCCATCTTATTTATCTTGCTGATGACAATGATAATTTTATTTCTAGATTTATATGTTGAAATGTATTATTTTTGGTCCAAGTTTTTCTTCAAAATATCAAAGAAATAAAAAATATGTAGTACTGCACATAACACTTGTTTGATGCTTTGCAAAATGTGCAAGATTTATACCTCATGAAACTCCTATAATTAAACAGTGTAATTCATGAAGTGTATATATGCTTCTATGGCCAATAATTTTGTAGGGTCGACCTTTGCCATCAGGCAAATGAAGAAGAAGAGGAGGAGGAGGATAATGTTGAAAATAGGACCCAACAGGCCTTGTTGGAAGGTATCAAGAGGGAAAATGCTTCAGCTCCCATGAGAGAGCACTGGAGATGCTGCTCAATCCAAGGCATTCACATTGGTAGCCGACAAAAATATGTTATTATGGTAGACGGGATGGATCTAGGCACTTGCCATGTTATGACTTAGTTTAATCACTAAATTCTTCATGTCATGTGATTTTGAACCTTTTCTTCCTACAGATTGTGGTTCTGATCTTCGTTGTTATGATGTCCTTTGCTGTGCTGATCTGGATTGGAAATGGCAAAAATTCAATAAATCCTTCAGTTGTTGCTCGGGCATGGAACACTTCTCCTTCTTGCATCATCTAGCTTTTTATCTTGTGGGAGATATCTATAATTTCTTTCATGAGTTTGTCTCTGTTGTCGTGAATTCTGAACATGTCATACTAAGATTGCCTATCCTAGCATATGATTTCTGATAGAGAATAAAGATGTTGTTAAATGAAACATACATATAAAGAAGGGTGTTGGCACATTAACATCTAAAATTTAGGGAACTTGAACTTTCACCATAGAAGAAAGAACTTGGGTCCAACCGGTTTCATGGCTTTATCTAAAATCATCATTTGATGTACATATTTTGCTGTACTGCTCGGATTTAGGAGCAACTTGTGCCATAATCCACCTGCCTAATTGATACTATCAGATTCATAACAATGTATTGGTGTATTAGGGATTAAATTCTTTACCTCATAGAACCGTTCTGATGATATGGAAGCAGTGCAATAGTAGGGCTTTGAGTTTAGACAACAGCTATGATTTTGCATTCAATTTTGAGACTCAATGCTGGTAGAAGTTATCTGCAACCATATATGGTGAAGAGAGAATTCAATCAACCATAGGAAAATGATATTTATTTGGTGCTTAAGAGCTTGGATTAGGGAAGACACTATTAACATACATATGAATATTGAATACTTTTGGTGTTTGTTTAATCACTGAGGGTTCTGTTGTCTAAGAATGAATGTTTTTACTGATATCCAAAACTTTATAGATAGTATTCAATGCATTGTATATCCGAAGAAAACAGCTTCCACTAGAAATTTTTTATAGATAGTGCTAAAAACTCAATCTACTAGAAAAGCATAGAACAGCTTCTTTTGCACTTTGTCAGAAGCTAAAATTTTTATCTTCTCCAAATTTTTTTTTTTAGAAAAACATTCTTTTACACACACAAAATTCCATTTAGACCTCTTGAGAAAGCACGTTGTCAATATGATGTTAGTTGAATTACTGAGAATTTTCACAAGTATTTTACAAATAACCAAACCTCTTTGCAGGTATATATATATTCATTACAATACACTCAGTATTAATATTATCAATTCTGATTTGAGACAAGTAAATTGTATTTTTTCAGTATATAGCCTGTTATTTCTCTTGCTTATAGTCAATTTACGAATTATTGGGCATAAAAATCAACTTGAAAGATGATTCCCAGGGCTTATGAAGAAGGACTTCATTTTTATGTTTTGTTGGTGAAATTATTTGAAAATTTATATTCTATTATGTTATGTTTATTTTGCTTAAATAATCAGATTTATATGTAGAACCATAATGTTGGAAAGCCTTAGTGTATGCTAGTTATTCTATCAGTAATTGCAATTTTTGCAGGTATATGAAACGTTTCTTGCAGTAACAATACTTACATTGGCTGGAGCATTAGGCTTCTATGGTAAGCAACTAAGCGTTCTTGCTCTCCCTTACAACCTTTTTATAGCCTATGATCCATTAAGTCAGCAATTTTCTTTTCCATCCATCTTTTCCCTCTATAGGTCTCCTTCTCTTCTTCAGATTAAGGAAAGTACGATCTGAGAAAGCTTCATCAGAAATGTGGAAGGTTTGTTGCAGAACTCATGATTGTTAACCTCATTTGCACTTACTCTATATCCATATAGATATTCCACTCCTTCTTTTGAAATTATAGTCACTTAAAATGTATGTTTAGCCCCTTGTATAGACTACCTTGTGACAAATTTGCTGCCACATGCAGGTTGTCAGTTTAGCAATTATTTCTGTTATATGTTTTTCAACAAGTGCATTAGTAGCTCTGAACATAGATTTTCCTGTAAGTAGTTAGTTGCCTTCAGTCCTTTTATTTCCCCTACCGGTTTCACTTATAAGTATCTGTACTTACGCTGTTTAAACTTTGTGCCTTTTGACAGCTTTTCTATCATTGGCATTTGAAGATCATATATGGATTTAAAGCTTTAGTTTTCTTGATCTTGTACTATTTTATAGGTAATCCCTCTGCCTTTCATAATCATTCTGAATGTAAGTAGTATGAAACATTCTACTAAATTTTATGGTAACGTTATTGAAACTTTACTCTGCCTTTCATTGTCCTCTGTTCTTACAGCCTTGTCTTCTACTAAATTCTTCTGTTATAATAATAATAATAATAATAATAATAATAATAATTGTTAAGAATCCCACATCGCTTGTCTCAATATTTTGGGTGCAGTTTATATATCTGTTAGGCCACTCCACTTAATGCCAATTAGTTTTAGGTTGGAATCTAACATGGTAATAGAGCCAAGATTCCATCTTTATTTTCGCCTACTTCGTTAGGCTTATTTCCACCTATTCCATCCAGGCATCTGTGGAGGGGGAGTGTTAAGAGTCCTACATCGCCTGCCTCACTATTTCGGGTGCGATTTATATATCTGTTGGGTTACTCCACTTAATGTCAATTGGTTTTAGGTTGGAATCTAACAATAATAATAATCAAGGGCCGCCCTCAAATCCTTTTTCAAATCTTAAGTTTATTTTGTTTAGAAGCTGCATTTCACACCCAAATTTTGAAAGGTTTTTAAAATTATGCAACTATAAGACTGCTGTAATATCAACTTGTGTATGATTAATATAAGTTTTAACCCATTTCTTTGCCTGACTGAAATCTACCTCTCCTTAATTACTTGGTTTGTGGAGCAATGAGATAACTGTAATCTATAGAGTATTGCCAGGCCATGAAATATCTAACTGAACCCACTATCATGGTGTCAGTGACTGCTATATTTCCTCACATTCTCTTCGTGATGTTTTACAGCATCTTTAACAATATACTATAATAATAACTGTAATGAGAAAAGAAGAATGGAAAACTGTACCCAATATAGGTGCAGGTTATGTATTTATATATGTAAGATGGTCTAACAGTAAATGGGCTAGCAGTAAAACCTAGTACGAATAGTAAACAACAGTAAAAATTAAAACATGTGCATAATATCTACTCTTAACACTCCCCCTCAAGTTGGATTATAAATGTTAATCATGCCCAACTTGTTACAAAGATAATTGACCCGATTCCCGTTAAGAGCCTTTGTGAGGATGTCTACTATCTGTTCACCAGTCCTGACATGCCCTGTAGATATGAGTCCCTGCTAGATCTTCTCTCAAATGAAATGGCAGTCAGCTTCTATGTGCTTTGTTCGTTCATGAAAGACTGGGTTCGAGGCAATATAAAGGGCAGCCTGGTTGTCACACCATAGTCTCATAGGTAGAGAAACCTTGAACCCAATCTCATGAAGTAAATGATAGACCCATAGTAATTCACAAGAGGTTTGAGTCATTGCTCGATATTCGGACTCAGCACTTGACCTTGCTACTATATTTTGTTTTTTACTTTTCCAAGAGATCAGATTTCTTCCAAGGAACACACAATACCCAGAAGTTGATTTCCGATCTACAGGACACCCAACCTAGTCTGCATCGGAATAATCTTCTAACCAGCAATGTCCATTATCTTTATAAAGAATCCCATGACCTGGGGCTCCTTTCAAATATCTCAAGATATTAGATATGTAATACCGCATCCCACTGAGATTGTCGAGGAGATGACATAAATTGACTGACTACACTTATTGGGAAAGAGATATTTGGACGTGTCACAGTAAAGTAGTTAAGTTTGCCCACCAATTTCTTGTACCTCTCGGGATCTGATAGTAGTTCTCCATCATCAGCATTGAGTTTCACATTTGGAACCATCGAAGTATCACAAGACTTGGTTCCCAACATGCCAACATCAGATAGTAAGTCAAGGAAATATTTCCATTGTGAGAGGAAAATGCCATTTTCTGCTTCTGCTTACCTCAATTCGTAGGAAATATTTTAGAAGACCAAGATCCTTTGTTTGAAATTTAGTATAAAGGAAGCTCTTGAGTTCTGAGATGCCAGAGAAGTCACTGTCTGTTATCACTATATCGTCAACATACACAATCATGAGGATGCATCCTCCCTTGAACTTTTTGTAGAAGACCGAGTGATCATAGCTACTCCTTTTCAGGCCGAAATTCATAACTTCACTCAATCTCCCAAACCAAGCCCAGGGGGATTGTTTCAACCCATACAAAGAGCGTCTCATCCGACAAACTTGCCCAAATTTCCCTTGAGCAACAAAGCTAGACGGTTGCTCCATATAGACTTCCTCCTATAAATCACCATGAAGAAAGGCGTTCTTAACATCAAGCTGATGCAGGGGCCAGTGATGAAAGGCAACCAACGAGATGAATATGCGAACAGAGGCCAATTTGGCCACAGGAGAGGTCTCTGAGTAATCAACACCATAAGTCTGAGCATAATCCTTGGCCACCAGCCAAGCTTTTAGACGAGCAACAGTACCATCCGGATTGACTTTAACAGTGAACACCCACTTGCACCCAATGGCACGCTTACCAGAGGGAAGGGGAACAAGATTCCACGTCTGGTTATGTTCCAAAGCGAGCATTTCCTCCTCCATGGCATTGCGCCACCCATCATGAGATAGAGCCTCAGCAATAGTTTTGGGAACTATGACAGCATCAAGAAAGGCAACAAAGGATTGGGAGGAAGGGCAAAGATGCTTATAATGAATAGAGGATGCAATAGGATGTTTAGTGGCACAAGAACGTTTACCTTTACGAAGGGCAATAAGAAGATCTAGAGTCGGATCCTGTGACGAAGAGGTGGATGGAGGTGGTGTGTCGGCTGAAGAGCAATGGACATCCATGGGTGCAGTACCGGCGGAGGGAATACAAGTCCGATGAACGTACACCTATCGAATGGGCGGCCAAAGGGGAGGAGGACAAGACGGAACGAGAACATCAAAGGAAGGAGTCGATGCAGAATCATGAGATCAAAGTTCTTTATAAATGAGAATTTCTTCATCTTCCTCAATAACCGGAGGAGGAGACTGAACAAAGAACGGAGTAGACTCAAAGAAGGTTACATCAGCGGACACAAGATACCGGCCCAAGTCAGGAGAGAAGCATCTGTACCCTTTCTGATGGGAAGGATAACCCAAAAAGACACACTTAAGTAAGCGAGGATGGAGCTTCGAAAGTTAAGGCTTAACATCCTGCACAAAACATTGAAAACCAAAAATACGAGGAGGTAGGGAAAACAAGGATTGAGAAGGACAAAGTATAGAATAAGCAACTTGGCCCTGTAACAACACAGGAGGATTGGTGGACCATCCCATGTTGAATCATATAGGAAGTGAACTCATGAGAGAAATATTCTTTAGCATTGTCACTCCTGACAACACGCACTGAGGTGCTAAATTGGGTTTTAATTTCAGAGCAAAAAGCTGTAAATATAAAGAATAATTCAAAACGAGATTTCATAAAATATAACCAAGTCATTCTTGAATAATCATCCACAAAAATCACAAAATATCGAAAACCAGACTTTGAAGTAATAGGACACAGACCCTAAACATCAGAATGAACTAGCTCAAATGGGGACGCAGCCCGCTTATTGACTCATGAGGGGTAAGGACTCCTATGGTGTTTAGCCAACTGACACGACTGACATTCTAAAGTAAATAAACGACTCAAATTAGGACGCAACTTTTTTAAAGATTGTAAAGAGGGATGACCCAAACGGCAATGAAGTTGGAGAGGATCAGCCACACTCGAACAAGCAACGGGCACTAGTTCTTGATCTGGACAGCACTCAAGGATGTACAGGCCGTTCTGCTCACAACCCCTACCAATCACCCTCTTCGTCTCAAGTTCTTGAAAGACACAATAATCAGGGAAGAAGTGAATACTACAATTAAGTGACCGAGTAATCAGACTAACAGAAAGTAAATTAAACCGGAATTGATTCAAACATAGGACTCGAGAAAGAGGGAGGGCAGAGATGGGAGACGCAGTACCACTCCCAATGACAGGAGCAGCGGAACCGTAAGCTAAAGTAACACTAGGAAGATGTAAGAGTAGGGGAGGGGGTAAAGGATGTAAGAGTACTTGTCTGTCCAGTCATGTGGTCGAAAGCCCCTGAATCAATGACCCAGTTGCAGGAAAATGATGATAAACATGCAGTAAGATTACCTGTATGAGCAACAGAGGCAACAGAAGGAGATGATGGAATGGACCGAGAGGCTTGAAACTGAGTGTACTTAGCAAACTCGTCTAATGTCATCATAACAGGTCTGACTGATAGGTTGCTAGGAGGAATGCCTTCATCAGTAGCAATATGAGCAAAACGTGATTGATTGGACTGATTCTTCTGTTGAAGTTTCCAACAGTTCCGCTTAATGTGACCAGGTTCCTTACAATAGCGACAAATAAGTGGTTCTCCAGGATCCCGTCCTCCACCTCCACTACCCCGTGGATCTCCAGTATCACGGCCACCACCTCGTCCACCACGAGAACCACCACGACCACCACGAGAACTGTCCCATCGAGAACTAGAACTCACCAAAGCAGAGGCTTCGCTCGAGGCTAAGGGATGGGACTTAGAAAGCTCACGAGCAACTCGGAGGAGGCGAGAGTATACATCTTTCAGGGTCAGACTACCAGAACCGGTCAAAATCTGAGATTGGGCCGCACCAAATTCACCACGCAGCCCTGACATAAAACACATCACTGCCAATTGCTCCCGCTGAGCCTGCATCTCCTACACATCCGAAGTGATAGGTAACAATGTGTTCAATTCTTCAAATAGGCGTTTGAAGCCTGTATAATGGTCACTAAGAGATTCATCCTTCTGATTGGCATGATACAGATCATGTGTCTTTGTATATAGGAGGGATAAATCATCGACACCTGAGAGCAAAGAGTGAAGGTACTGCTATAATTCCTTGACAGTGGTGCAATGGGTGGTAATATTATCAACCCAAGGATCTAGGGTCCTCTGAATCAGTGAATATAATCGCATATCTTCCCGAATCCATATATCCTTAGTTGTTTCATCCTGCAGACTGTCTTGGGTGAGATGGTCTTCCTTCCTATGACTCTTCAAGTACATTAGAATTGCCTTCTTCCACTAAGGATAGTTAGCACCATCACCATCAAGCTTTCGGTCAGTAATTTTGGTGTTGGAGGGAATCACCTCAGCTAGAACATTAGTGGAAGTGGTGTCGGAAGCTCCACTCTTGCTGCCTATACCCACAATCTTAGAGTTTTCGTCACCTATAGCCACAAACACAATAAATCAATCTAGAAGGAGGGAAAAGATCACCAACAACACGTCAAACGGGCTTGGAATACCACAAACGACGCAGATCGAGCCAACTTGGAACAGAACAACCCGAAAACAACTAAAAAACCAGCACGAAAATGCCGAAATCACCTTGCCGGAGACGTCACCGGACCTCCGCATGCCGGCAAACTACCCCCAACCACTGGTCGCACCTCTCTGTGGCCGACGAACTCCATGCCAACCACCCATGAGGTATAGGTGTTCCCCACGCTCAGGACCCGCGAGTTTCGCACAAACAGAGTACCCAAACGATGCTCCTCCTGCTTCGACAACGTGCCTCGCCGGGCCTCCCTCGGCGCTGGACGGCCTCACACCGACACTCCCTGCTGGCTGGAACTCGAAGTTAAGCGGCAGCCACACTGACGGCTGCCCTAGATCTGAAAACGCAATGCAATGCTCTTTTTCTTTTTTCTTTTTTCTTTTTTTTGTGTGTAGAAAGTAGAGGAGAGGAAAAAAAAATTTAGAGCCTAGCTCTTGACACCATGTAATGAGAAAAGAAGAATGGAAAACCATACCCAATATGGGTGCGAGTTATATATTTATATATGTAAGATCGGCTAACAGTAAATGGACTAGCAGTAAAACCTAGTACGAATAGTAAACAACAGTACTAATTAAAACATGTGCATAATATCTACTCTTAACTATAACAAATAATAAATAAGAAACTGCACCTCTTCAGGTTTCATATAACTTCCTTCATAGTTGCACCAAACTATTTAGGATTTTCAGGTTCTTACTTCTTACTGATTATGGCAAGTGACTTGTTTGTTAAAATTGTTAGGTTCTTCTTTGCCATCAGCTTATTTGTTATGGATCATTAGAGAATTGCCACCTCCACTCACGGATAGTATACAAGAACAACCAAGAAGAATTACTTTAATCAGCCATGGGGCATCTACCTCAAATCAACCATGGTTATGGGCTACTGCAACAAGTTCAAAGAATCAGGTTCCTTCATTATTTATTGCCTTCTTAAAATATACTATCTGAATTGAAGTTTCCAAAATATTAAATATCATTTTGAGCAGTTTCTTTAATACTCTAGATGTTAGGCATTCTGCTATGTATTTTGCTAAAGCCACTTAATTGCTTGAATTTAGAATCTAACATAACCTCTTCTTGGGTCTTTTAATTCTCACTGGCTCTGATTCACATAATGAAGTAAAATAACGATAAACATTTTTCACTGCCTGGTATTGATAGTGGTACTCATCTTTTTTATGTATTCTTAGATTCTTATGTTGAAAGAGAGAAAAGAGAGAGACATATGAAGAAACCATGTGTTTCAATTACACAACGAAGGCTGAATATATACTCAATAGGTAATAAATAATTACACAATTTACATGATGTGAGACTAACAGTTGTACTACTAATTACACCTAATTACATATGTTTCTAACAGTTTTTAACACTCTCCCTCAAGCTGGAGCATATGGATCATATGCACCAAGCTTGTTACACAAATAATTTATTCGTGGATCTCTTAGGGACTTGGTGAAGACATTTGCTAGCTGATTATTTGAGTTGACAAAGTTTGTGGTGATGTCTCCTGATAGAATCTTTTCCATAATGAAATGACAGTCGACCTCAATATGTTTAGTCCTTTTATGGAACACTGGATTGGAAGTTATATGCAAAGCATATTGATTGTCATATATGAGTGCCACTTTCATAACCTTACCAAATTGAAGTTCTTTGAGGAGTTGTTTCAACCAAATGAGTTCACAAGTGACTGAGGCCATAGCTCGGTATTCTGCTTCGGCACTAGATCTTGCAACTACATCTTACTTCTTACTTTTCTAGGAAACTAGGTTGCCTCCAATGAGTACACAATACCCAGAAGTGGATCTTCTGTCAGTAGGAGAACCTGCCCAGTCAGCATTTGAGTATCCAATGACCTAAGTATATCCTTTATCTTCACCACAGGCGAAAAAGTGTCCCCATAATCCAAGTCAAAAATTTGGGTATACCTTTTTGCTACCAGACGAGCCTTGAGGTGATCAATCTTGCCATCAGGGCCAACCTTGACCGTATAAATCCACCAACAGCCTACAACAAGCTTCTCGGGAGGAAGAGGAATAAGTTCCCAAGTACCATCGCTCTGAAGGACACACATCTCATCGATCATAGCTTATCTCCACTCAGGATGAGATAAAGCGTCACTTGGAGAGTTAGGAATAGACACAAAAGACAAGGAAGAAAGACAAACATAATGCGAAGAAGATAGACAATGATAACTCAAATTAACATAATGAAGAGAAGGGTTATGAGTAGATCATATACTTTTTCGGAGAGCAATGAGAAGGTCAGGTTCAGGAGGCAGTGTCGGAGCTGATAAAGGAATTGGTGCCGAAGGAGAGTCCACATTGACCTCTGCAACTTCTGGTGGAGGTAGGGGCAGTGGAGGTTGTTGTGGCCAACGATGATAGACCTGGAAGGGACGAATAGTGGTGGTTTACTTGACATGGGGGGTTGGAGGTGTATCTGACTCAACAGTGATAAGAGGAAGAGGGACGGGTAAGACCTCAGAGATAGACTCGAGTCGATGAAGGAGACTGGAAGAAGGGAACAGACTCAGAAGGTAACATCGGCCAAGACGAGGTAATGTCGGAGATTAAGGGAAAAATAACGATAATCTTTTTGGGACCGAGTGTAACCAAGAAAAACACACTTAATAGATCAGGCAGAAAGTTTATGAAGACTAGGAGTGAGATTATGAACAAAACAGGTAGACCCAAATATACGAGGTGGTAGGGAATGTAGAGATTGATGGGGATATAAAATAGAATAAGGGACCTGGTGATCAAGCACAGAGGAGGGCATGCGGTTAATCAAATAATAGGTAGTAAGAACTGCATCACCCCAGAAGCAGAAAGGAACATTACCATGAAGTAAAAAGGTCCGAGTTGTTTATACGAGATATCTGTTTTTACGTTCAGCGACACCATTTTGTTGAGGGGTATGGGCACAAGAAATTTGGTGAAGAATGTCATGAGAAGCCATAAAGGATTGAAATGATTGAGATAAATACTCACGGACATTATCACTACGCAAACTACGTATAGGAACACCAAATTGAGTTTTAATTTCATGATAAAAGTTTTGAAATATGGAAAACAACTAAGATCGATTTTGCATAAAAAATAACCAAGTGCAGCGAGAGTAATTATCAATGAAAGTGACAAAATATCTGGATCTTAGAGTAGAAACAGTACGAATGGGACCCCAAGCATTAGAATGCACTAAAGCAAAAGGAGAAGGCGCTCGACTGCTGACTTTGGGTGTGTTTTTCTAGTTGACATGATTCATAAGGGAGACTAGACAACTTAGAGAGGTTGGGCACCAATTTTTGTAGTTTAGGAAGGCTAGAATGACTCAACTGTGCATGGATGGTGAGAGGGGAATTCTTGACAGCGCAAACATGAAAGGGGTTGCAGAGCTGGTAGAGGCTATAGGACTCACATCCAGTGCCAAGTATCCGACCTGAACTCCGGTCCTGTAGAATGACAGAGTCTTTAGTAAAGGTAATCATACAATCAAGAGTCTGAGTCAAACGGCTAATGAAAAGCAAATTAAAAGGAGACCTAGGAACATAAAAGACAGAGTCTATTGAAAGGGAAGGGAGGGGATCGGTAGTGCCAATCCCTTGGGATTGAGACTTGGAACCATTTGTTAAGGTGACAGTAGGCAAATAATCATTGTGAAAAAGGTTAGAGAAAAGAGTCTTATTACCAGAAATGTGGTCAGTTGCACTAGAATCACGAACCCACGTACCAATGGATGG
The DNA here is from genome assembly GCA_029884595.1 of Ormosia semicastrata. Classification (NCBI taxonomy): domain Eukaryota; kingdom Viridiplantae; phylum Streptophyta; class Magnoliopsida; order Fabales; family Fabaceae; genus Ormosia; species Ormosia semicastrata. The sequence continues at coordinate 8,785,332 of JAQQTO010000026.1, read as the reverse complement.
GGAACGAGAGAGACAAGCAAATGAAGTACCAATATGTGCAACAGAGGCAGTGGAACTAAAGGCCTGACGTTGCTCAAACCACTTCACAAAGTCGAAATTGAAAGAACAAAGAGATTTTCTGAATTGCTTGTGTTAAATCCACACAGCAAATGATGCTTGCTTTTATACACTTGGAATGTTAATTTACAACTTGTATTTACAAGACAAATAAATGAAATAGTTATTCCCTAAGTACATGAACTAGAAAATACATGAATCTAAAATTACTTCTTAAATTAATGTGGACGGTGGACTGTGCATGAATGAAAGTGGACGGTGGTCAACACTCCTCCTCAAGCTGGAGAATAGATATCAATTATTCCCAGCTTGCAAGTGAGATGTTGAAACTTATCTTTAGGAAGACCCTTGGTTAGCACATCAGCCAGTTGATGTTCTAATGGGATATATGATGTGCCAATCAACCCACTATCAAGTTTCTCTTTAATAAAGTGTCGGTCAATCTCTAAATGCTTGGTCCTATCATGCTGAACTGGATTGTGAGCAATGTTAATGACTGACTTGTTATCACAAAACAGCTTCATTGGAACTTCATATTTAATCTTGAGATCATCAAGAATGATTTTCATCCATAACAATTCACAAACTCCTTGAGCCATAGCTCGAATTAAACGCACTTGATCTTGCAACTACATTTTACTTCTCCATGGCACAAGATTCCCTCCAAGAAACATCGCAAAGAGCCAGCTTGTTGACCTCCTGTCGATTGACCGGCATAGATAGTCGATCATATAGACCTCCATAGATAGATTTCTACCCCTTTTAAACAACAATCCTCTTCCTAGAGAAGCCTTGAGATATTGTAAAATACGATCAACAGCTTGCATATGTCTTCTTCTTGGGTCATGCATGAACTGGCTTACCATGCTCACAGCATAGTCTAAATCTGGTCTGGTATATGCCAGATATATCAACTTTCCTACCAACCTTTGATACTGAGCTTTATCAACCTTGGGACTTTCTTCCTCATTACCCATTCTATGATTTTGCTCAATCGGTACTCCAGAAGTTTTACATCCAAGTTTCCCATTATCCTTGAGAAGGTCAAGGACATATTTCCATTGAGAAATGAAGATACCTTGTTTAGAGTAGGCAACTTCAATTCCAAGGAAATATTTCAATCTTCCAAGGTCTTTCATTTCAAACTCAGTAGCCAGTTTCTAGGAGAGATTTCTCAACAACATCATCCCCTGATATAATGATATCATCTACGTACACAAGTAGGATAGTCAATTTACCTTCAGGTGAGTGTTTGATAAAGAGGGTATAATCACCTTGACTTTGTCTATATCCAAGGGACACCATAGTCTTTGTGAATCTTCCAAACCAAGCACGGGGTGATTATTTCAAACCATATAAGGCCTTCTTCAATTTACACACTTTATTCCCTTCACCATAGGAGTCATACCCAGGAGGGATCTCCATATAAACTTCTTCCTCTAATTCACCATGAAGAAAGGTATTCTTCACATCAAACTGATGAAGTTCCCATTGGAAGTGTGCATCAAGAGAGAGCAGAATTCTGACTGTGTTCATTTTTGCCACAGGGGCAAATGTTTCCTCATAATCTATCCCATAGGTTTGTGTATACCTTTTTGCAACCAGCCTTACTTTATACCTGTCTAGTGTTCTATCAGACCAGCATTTCACAGTGTAAATCCATCTGCACCCAACTAATCTCTTTTCCTTTGGTCTCTCAACAATTTCTTATGTTCCATTCCTTTCCAGAGCTCGCATCTCCTCATTCATGGCTTGAACCCAATTCTTATCCTTCAATGCTTCCTGTACTGTCTTAGGGATTCTGATAGAGTCAATGGTTGCAATAAAACTTTGGTGCTGCAAAGAAAGGTTTTTGAAGGAGACAAATTGGGAAATAGGGTACTTAGCACAAGACCTTTTCCCTTTTCTTAAGGCAATAGGTAAGTCATCATCAGTGTTTGGATCACAATTATACAAAGGAATAGGTTCAGAATTAATGGGATTAGTGTTTTCAATACTCACCACCGGTTCGGACACTTGGGGTTGAGGTTGGATCAGTTCGGGTTGTTTTCTCCTTTGATACACCACTTTTGGCGAGCTTGCTTTAGTTTGAGCAATTCTTTCAGGTTCAGGTGGGTGACTGTCAGAAGGAGCTAATTCCTATGTATCAGAAGGCATATCAGAGGATGGAAACAAGGGAATGTTAATGTCTAGAAGAAAAATCTCAGCTTCCGAATCAGTAGTGTTCTCCCCCTGAAGCTGAGAGGAAATGAAGAATGGTTGATTTTCTTGAAAAGTGACATCCATGGAGACAAACACTCGACAAGAGGAAGGGTGATAGCATTTGTATCCCTTCTTGTCAGGAGCATAACCAATGAAAATGCATTTAATAGCACGAGGATCAAGTTTGCCCCGATGTTGACGATGGATATGAACAAAAGCAACACAAGAGACTCAAGACTTTGCATAATAGAGAGCGAGAGGGAAAAAAGATTTCATGACATGAACAGACTCACACCACCAAGGACTCTGAGGGTAACCGATTTATTAAATAAGGAAAAACAAATTTTCTCCCTAGTATGAGTTTGGAACAGACATCTGAAACAATAAAGCTCTAGTAATTTCAAGCAAGTGTCGATTTTTTCTTTCAGCAACCCCGTTTTGTTGGGTGGTATCAACACATGTAAATTCATGAATAATACCGTGTTGTTTAAGAAAGGTGGAGAAATTTTGATTCACATATTCTCTATCATTATCAGACCTCAAACGTTTAATAGTTTTATCAAATTGAGTTTT
>JAQQTO010000026.1:8177500-8180000 GCA_029884595.1 Ormosia semicastrata | reverse complement strand
AGAGAAGTGTTTGTACTTTGGTAAAGGAGAATTAAAAGTGCAAGGCTATGTAGATGTAGACTTTGGAGGTGAAGTTGATTATCGAAGAAGTACCACCAGTTACATATTCACTGTTGGAACAACAGTTGTTAGTTAGGTGTCGCAGATACAAAAGATTGTTGCTTTATCCACTACAGAAGCTGAGTATATGGCAGTAACAGAAGCCAGTAAAGAATTGATATGGCTTCAAGGGTTGTTGACAGAGTTGGGATTCATCCAGAAAAAGAGTGTTTTGCATAGTGATAGTCAGAGTGCAATACATCTGGCAAAGAATTCAGCATTCCATTCCAGAACAAAGCACATTGATCTTCGTTATCACTTCATCTGGACTCTGCTTGAGGATGAGGTGTTAACATTAAAGAAAATCCAAGGAAGTAAGAACCCAGCAGATATGTTAACAAAAGTGGTGATTATCGACAAAATGAAGTTGTGCTCAACTTCAGTTGGCCTGCTAGAGTAACAAACCAAAGAAGGCTGCTGCATTGATCGAGGTGTGAAGATAGATTGAAATCAGTCTTCAAGTGGGAGATTGTCAGTCAAATTGTGGCCCCCCCACTTCAATCAAGCACCGAAAGGTGTATCCTCAATTATTGAAATTTCAATTGCACCGAAAGCAATTGATTTTTCAATTGTTGACGCATTTTTGGAACTGTGTACGGGTGCAAAACGCATTTCAGCTTCTATAAATAGAAGCCTCATCAGATGGAAATATTCATCCCAAAATAAGAGAGAAAATCCTAGAGAGAGAAATAGAAAAAGCTTAGAGAAAAGCTTTAGTTTCTAGGTGTAATTGGGTTGTGAGAGGTTGTGAGTATTTTGTAAACACTTTTATATTTCTCTTTCTCAGTAAAATATCTGCAGCAGCCGAAGACGTAGGCACAATTGGCCGAACTCCGGCATCAATTTTGTGTGTGCTATTATTCCGCATTTATTTCGCTTTCTACAAATCTGATGATAGGGAAATTTTGCGTAATTTCCCAACAACCTTCTGGGATATATACCTTTCGGTGCTAACATGAAATTTTAACAATTGAGGATACACCTTTCAGTGCTTGATTGAAGTGCGGGGGCCATAATTTGACTAACAATCTCCCACTTGAAGACTGATTTCAATCTGTCTTCACACATCGATCAATGCAGCAGCCTTCTCTGGTCTGTTACTCTAGTAGGCCAACTGAAGTTGAGCACAACTTCAATTTGTCGATAGTTACCACTTTTGTTAACATATCTGTTGGGTTCTTACTTCCTTGGATTTTCTTCAATGTTAGCACCTCATCCTCAAGCAGAGTCCTGATGAAGTGATAACGAAGATCAATGTGCTTTGTTCTGGAATGGAATGCTGAATTCTTTGCCAGATGTATTGCACTCTGACTATCACTATGCAAAACACTCTTTTCTGGATGAATCCCAACTCTGTCAACAACTCTTGAAGCCATATCAATTCTTTACTGGCTTCTGTTACTGCCACATACTCAGCTTCTGTAGTGGATAAAGCAACAATCTTTTGTATCTGCGACATCCAACTAACAGCTGTTGTTCCAACAGTGAATATATAACTGGTGGTACTTCTTCGGTGATCGACTTCACCTCCAAAGTCTGCATCTACATAGCCTTGCACTTTTAATTCTCCTTTACCAAAGTACAAACACTTCTCTATAGTGCCTCGTAGATACCTCAAAATCCACTTAACAGCTTCTCAATGAGCTTTACCTGGATTTGACATAAACCTGCTTACAACTCCCACTGCATGGCCAATGTCTGGGCTCGTATAGACCATTGCGTAAATCAAACTTTCAATGACTGAAGCATACGGTATTTTAGCCATAAATTCTTTTTCTTCCTCCGTCTGAGGGGACTGATCCTTGGATAAGCGAAAATGACTGGCCAAAGGTGTGCTAATTGGTTTGGCGTTGACTATGTTGAATCTTTGCAAAACACGGTTGATGTACTCTGCTTAAGATAACTGCAAAATCCCTCTTTGCTTATCTATTGTGATTTGCATTCCAAGCATCTTCATTGCTGGACTTAAGTCTTTCATGTCAAATTCATTTGACAACTGCATCTTCAAGTTTTTGATCTCGTCCATATCTGAACCCGCTACTAACATATCATCGACGTAAAGTAGCAAAATGATATAACTGGACTTATATCTCTTGAAGAAGCAACAGTGGTCGGCATTGCACTTCTGGAAACCTTCCTTGTGCATGAAGCCATCAAACTTCCTGTACCACTGTCTTGGAGTTTGTTTCAAGCCATACAAACTCTTCTTTAATCTGTACACCATATTCTCCTTCCTTTTTTCTGAGAAACCTTCTGGCTGGTGCATATATATCTCCTCATCTAATTCTCTATGAAGAAATGTGGTCTTCATGTCCAACTGCTCAAGGTAGAGCTCTTCACTAGCAACAATACTTAACACAGACCTGATAGTATTGAGCTTCACAACTGGAGCAAAGATTTC